>JAGFPH010023034.1:0-12200 GCA_018207615.1 Philaenus spumarius
TTTGCATTTCCTTTACATATTATATGATGATAATACCATGATTTTTTTGTTTGTTTAAGCCATAATTCCACTAATTTTTTTTTCTTGCATAATTAATACAATTCCAACAATGCTTTTTAATTAATACCTACAGCGAACTACCGCATCCCACGTGGGAATAAGAAACGTAGGTTACATTTAAATAACAAATAAAGCATTGATATTTAGACTTTTGTCTGTAGATTCTGTCTTTTGGCGAGTAACTTTGCATAATTTATTAGCGTTTCTTTCTTTCAGTCTATTAATAACTAGCAACAAAAGAAGTAAAAGAACTCATGTTTCTCAACATGAATATTCACACTAGTTTATATTATTATTAAATTTTAATGCAAAAAATATTTTGAGTTTTTTAGTGTAAAAATATTTTGTTTTTTAGGCTCTTGGACTTGGCAACAGTGCATGGGTAGTGTTGCTGGTTCTTGCTTGGAGATAGGCGAATCTCGACCTTCCGTCACTAGACTAGTTCCATATCTGGCAACACCGCCACTTCTCTCACCTAATTTCATGGCCGCGATTATAGTTTAAATTATTAATTATTAAATTATTCTATTTTAGAATTGTGGATGGTACTGTACCATATTATTATCTTTAAATTTTTTCAATGTTACCGTTAGAAAATGAAATTACATCTAGGCAATGATGAGTATAGTTTTATACCCATAAGACGAGGTATATAACATGGTTTTTCTAAAATATTTAACAAACATAAGTAAACAATTAAAGTGCACCACAATATATGTTTATTTCCAAATGCAAAATTAATATCAAATCAATTTAAAATAAAGAAGATTTTCGATCAAATGGAGTGTTCTAGAGGAGATGACGCAGCAGAATACTACTGGCGAATTAACTATAAATTTTGTACAAAAGCTAACAATTATTATTGACAATGATTTAAATTCAGTGAACTTTCAAAGGAACTATAAATAATTAGAACAATGTCATCCATTTAAAAACTATCTACCACAAATTTTTAGATCTTAAACTTTTTATAAAATTTAATTAATACTAAATGCACCTTGTTATTCTAGCTAGCATGATTATCCCTCGTTGAAGTGTACATAATTATGATTTAAAAAGTTCAAACTCTATTGCAAGTTAGCTGTGGCAAATGCAAATTAAATTTTAAAACCATTTAACCATCGTTATTTAAAATTAATCAAACCAAAGAATTTTGAGAAACGAATTATTATTTTATTGTTGTAAATCAATGCATTATAACTTATCTTAACCCGAAATCTATATTACTAAAAGTGAATTAAATTCAAATGTAAGTTTTCTTATTTACAGAGTATTTCATTTTAGTTGTGTAAGTTATTGATTTCACATTGTTTTTTATAATTAGTTATAAGAAAACAAAGTCAAGGTTGTTTTTTTTTTTTTTTTTGTATAGTTACTCACTATCTAATTATTAGTTACTTTATTGGTTTCTTTATAAATAGGATCATGATGCTGGTCTTTGATGGAACCTTAAATAATGAAGTCATTATTGGAAAATTGTTTTTATACAGAAATATACAGAGTGTAAAATAAGTTGTAATAGACCTCGATATAATTTAAATGGATTGATATCACTACCATACCTATTCATCTTTCCTGGTGTTTAAGAGGAGCTAAAGTGTTCATCTTTTGAAAGGGGGAAAACTGTTCAACTTTCATTTTTTGAATGGCAACTCCCATATCGTGATATATCATTAGAAAGCCCTTTAAAAACCATGAATTTCTGAGATAAGAAAATAAAACTCAGCTAACGCATTCGTTCGGTCACTAAAGAATGTTATTTTGTAAGTTATTTTTATAAATTTATATTATTTAAAAGACGCAAAGAGATATGCAAAATCTGATCTAGTTACAGTTATTCACCTTAGAAATCCTATTTACAAAATCCCAAAATACCCCTCCCCGTCCACCACTCCATCTCAAAAACTTGTAATGGATATAGCTTGTGATACATCAAGTTGAATCCCTTAAATATATGGTAAGAATCGGTAAGAATAATAAAAATCAGCTAAACGTTTGTTTGCTACGAATGTATTTTAGTTTTGCAGGTCACAATAAATAATTAAAAAATTTATTATTAACGTTATTTTTCTATTACCGCTAGATCTTATATATAAGCTCATAACATGTATGTAGGAGCCAAGGATACTCAGACTGCATATGATGGCTGTTCCCTGCATCAGAGGCGATCCCCATCTGATGGCGAATTCACTATTGAAATTAACAGAGTTAACATTGATAATCAATGGGTGGTGCCGTATAACCCTCTCTTGTGAAGTACCTTCATGGCTCACATCAACGTAGCGCAATGAAACTCTGAAATCTATGAAGAACATATACAAGTACGTCAATAAAAGCAGTGATAAAGTAGCATTCATCTTAGTGAACAAGTGTTATTAGATTTTCAGTATAAAGCAGGGCCCTACATCAGTAGTTCTGAGGCTGCTTGAAGAATCTTATGCTTCTCCATCCATGAGAGTTTCCCCCTATCTTTCTGTTCATCTTGAGATCGGAGAGTTTGTTTTACAGCTAATAAAGCCACTGAGTTCAAAACCCTTCTAAAATTACACTTCTGCCATTTCTTTTATCAATGTTTCTGATTATTTTACAAGAGCTGAATTTTTGGTTATGTATGGATAAACTTCAAGGAAGTTCACCTGAAGAAAACAAGGAAAGTCAAGTGCTTGGCAGATTCTGCACTGTAATTTTAACTGCGCAGAATCCTACTACTTGTGAAACTTTTACTTCTCTAAGTAAGGGGACCCATTTGCTTTGATGATCTCAAAAAGGAGTCAGAAGTTGTTCACCCGACTTATAAATATGCCTGCCAAGCATTTGGGTTGTTAGAGGAAGATGCTCACTGGGACTGGACTTTAACCCTTTGCGATCGGATAGTGTATGTATAAGTTGTTTTTATCGGCCGAGTGGCTAGTTGTAGTGGCCTCGGCCATTTGCGCAACTATTCGGATTTAATTCCACATCAGTGTTCCTGCCGCTCGGATGGCCAGTGGTCAAGAAACATATGTTGCATTTTAACAATATATTTTTGTGTTTTGTTGTGACGAAAGACTAAATAGCAAGAGGCACTTAAATATCAACTGTCGGGTGGCAAAACGAAAGACTGCGCTGTTTGTAGCGACAGACGACGAGGGAAAGAAAGGAAAAGAACAGTTTTCTTTTTTAAAACATGCTCAAATAATCCTGGACTCCATATCGGTGAATGTTTCGAAAAATATCACAGTGTACGAAAATTTAAATGTTTTAAAATAAAAAACTGACAAAGTGTTTGCTTAAGTTGTAAATGTATGCGATTTTTGTATAATTAGTTAGTTAGGCGTTATTTTCACTTTTAACTTTCAACATATGATTTTGTTTAGTTCAGTATCTTATTTGTTTGTGTATATTAAAATATTTGTTAAAATGGAATGGGTAGTGTTTTTTAAAAATTTAAATACCCTCTGTAAAAATCGCATCCAGTGGTAAATATAATTCCGACCTTGTGGGAAGAAGCTGCTATGACACGGAGGTGGTACTGGCCACGCGAGCGGCAGAAACAACTCGTGTCGAAACAATTCCGTACTGTCCACGACAAGGACGTGCTAGTACGACTGGCCAACTGAGCGCAAAGGGTTAATTAAAAAAGCCGCTATTTCTGACCCTCCATGATAAGTCTGGGAACTTTTCACTGTTTCTTAGTATTTTGCCAATGAAAAAAAAATCTGCAGCTTCCTCTGTCATAGCAGCAACTTTGTAGGACAGTGAAAAGTAAGCAAATTCTGTCTTCAAGCTTTCCTCTCATCTTGAATCAGGAGTTACTGAGACTCATTGTGCAACATTTCAAATCAGAGTGATACAGCATAGGGAGTGCAATTTGATTGTTTGGGATTGCAAACAATACCAAATACCAGATAAACCTTTTAATCTTTATTAATCTTTTATGTTACAAATATTACATTTATATAAGGCATGTCATATGACACAGTGATAACTTAAAAGTAGCCATGTAATATATTAAGGTACAATTATTAATTGTAAATATACCGGGTGTCCCACAAAGAGATTCCTATTTTTGAATTAATATATTAGATGCACCGAACACTCTACAAACCTGAAACTCAACAGTCCTAACATACACATATGTAAAAGAAATACACCCGAGTATCAGTTAATTCTGACACATTAGGACAAAATAGCGGGATATCAAAGAAATAGTACCTTTTCGTTAAAATAGTTTTATTTGCTTAAGTGTTACAACATAATTGTTGAATTTTAACGATGTTACTAAGCACTAAACAATGTTAGGGAATTAAAGATATAAGTAACTCATAAATAAATTAAATCTATTTGATCCATAAACCTTATTCAAACTGATGTCCATCGATCGCAATGCACTGATGACAACGAAATAGAAAACAGTCATACGCTTTGCTGAACAACTCTCGAGGTATCAACAACAGTTCCTCTAAATCAACCTCATTAGTTCATCGTCTGTCGCTATGTTATGACAATAAACCTTCTCCTTCAAAAAGCCCCACAGAAAAAAGTCACAAACAGTCAAGTCTGGAGACCTTGGGGGCCAGTCCATGAAGCTGCTGCCACGACCTATCGAACGGTTAGGAAGATTTTGGTCCAAAACTGCTTTGGCCACATTAGCATAATGCGGAGGAGCTCCATCCTGTTGGAAAAAAATATCTTTCATCTCAGGCTGAGAAAGATGAGGAACTATGTGATTGCTTAAAACTGATGCATAACTTCCTCCAGTCATTGTTTGTCGGGATATGTCATACGACAAAACACCATCCTTGGTAACAGCAGCCCAAACTGTTATACCTGTTGATTTTAATTTCTCTTCTTGTAAGATATGTGGATTTTTTGTGTTATAGTAATGACAATTATGCCTGTTTACAGTTCCTGTTCGATAAAATGTCGCTTCATCTGAAAACACGATTCCTTCATGCCATATGCTATCTACGCCAGTCTTTTCAATTATTTTAGAACAAAATTCCAATCGTCTGTCAGGATCATCTTCAAGCAGTCCGTGAACTAAATGAGTTTTATAATGTTTGATTTTGTTCTTTTTGGCATACCTTTGGGCAGATGACTTCGGTATCCCTGTAGCAGATTCCACCTTTCTTACTGAATTAGGCGTATTTGGAGATTCCATGAAAGCAGCACATATGATTTCTTCATTTTCTATGTTGGAGGATCTATGGTATTTTTTTTGTATTGACCCTGTTTCTTGTAGGATAGTCTTCCACTTACGAATAGATTTCCTTGACGGTGGAACTACACCTGGGTACCTTTCCCTAAAACACCTTATTGCTTCATTATCATTTTCAAAGGCAATAGCCCAGGAATAACATTTCACTTTTTGCTCAGTTGAAAACGGCATGGTACATAAGACACTTTACAATGCAACTTAATAACAAATGCCAATGTTTATTACCAAATATGTTCATTGTTGTGGATACACGCAGTCAGCTGATAGATTTAAAATAGTCTAAACAGCTGTAGCTGTTCCTATTCTAAATAAAAGTAGGTTTACCCTTAAAATACGATTGCTGATTTTGTTGTTTTTTGTTTTTCCGCCATTTTGTTTGGATCAGTCAGAATTAACTGGTACTCAGTTGTATTTCTTTTACATATGTGTTAGTCACGACTGTAGAATTTAAAGTCTGTAGCGCGCTCTATACGTCTGTCATATCAATTAAAAAATAGGGACCTCTTCGTGGGACACCCGGTATATATTAATTGATACTCAAGCATTATTAAAAAGTGAATAAAATTAAAATTAATTATGACAACAAAAATACACACACAACAATTTAATACAGTAGAACCTCGATTATCCGAGATAATGTGGACCAAAAACTCTGATAACACGGACTTTGCCAAAAATCGAGAAGGAAACGTATGTTAAACTGGTGAAATCAATGAAAACGTGTTCAAAGATGTGAAAACTCAATTATGAAATGAAAAACTAACATTCAAACAAAAATAAAAAATGATAGAAAGACATACATAGGCTACTGTACATGTTCCAGTTAACAACATTATTTCTTGAAGAAGTCTGTAAGTGTTTTCTGTTTAACGGAACTCACTCGATTGTGCGCCATTTCTATTTTTACACTGCTGGAACTGGTTTACACTGCATATTATTGCCATAACACGGCGAGTTTAAGTTTTATTGAATAACGTGACATTTAGTGAAAAAGCATTAACAAAATTGTATCGATGATTAGCAAAATATTTTAATTACTGTATTGTACAGTATTTAATAATGATTAAATCTGTATGCTTTATTTACCAGAACCATTTTTGACGAAACAGTATGCGATTAATATATGTACAGTGCAGTAGATTTGCCGCTATATATGGATTTCACTTTGCGGGGTTATTTTAACGTATGTGTCTACAGCAAACCGAACTTCCGAACTTTTTTGACTAGCCCGGATTTTGATTAGTCGGGCTCGGATAGTCGCGGCTCTACCGTAGGCCTAACTACAATGCTTCTTTTTCTATCCATTGATGTGACATTAGCCAATAAAATTCATTACATCTGTTATGTTCTCATTTATGGAATAAAGCATTTTAAGAAGCAGCAAAGATTTCACCTTCATTCAAGTTATGTCAATGGAGGAAATACTAAGTATGATTGTTGAGTGCTACTTTGAAGTGTAAATACAATGTATATGTTATTTAAATTTACAGTGTTAATAACTTTCATTATTATTCCTATTTTGTGTAATCTTTAAAAATGATGATTTCAGTGCTACTTTAATTTGAAATTAGAAAGAATACAAATTATTATTGCTGGTGGTCATGAAAGGACATCTAACTTTAAGAAAGATATAATACTCGATGTAAGTAAGTCGATCAATCCTAACGAAAGAGAAAATAAATCGTCACTCACATTTTCTTGGTCTTGTGTACCCAAAATAAACGACCCTGTGTGTAATGGAACTCCAAGTACAGGTATTGTTAATCTACTTTATGTTTACATTACTTTCACTTATATAAAAAGAAATGTATACATTATTTGACACAGTTACAGCCCCTGAGCTGAACTCTTATCAATGCTCTAGTGGCTATTATCTTGTATCGATGTAAGCTAGGAAAAATTTAAGTTGACTTGAAATGTGATTTTGTAATTGTTAACATTGTGCAACTTCTATACAATTTCTACATAGTTTTACATTTTATGATCCCTTTACTTCAAAACCATAGTCAATGCAATAGTTTATGTAATACTACATATTTATTTCTGTGTCTGTATATCTATTTCATTTTTGAACATGATAACAGGATGGTATATGGAAAATCTCAGTTGAATTTGATATTGGACAAAATCAGACCAAGGGGAAGGTTTTTTAAAACAGAAAAATCACTGTAAATTCCTTATAAGTTATTAACCTACTAAGAGTAATATAAAAAAATGGTTTGGTGGAAAAATTAGGGGTTGAGGTCCAACAAATTCATAACTCTCTTAGCATGGACATAAGCAAATCCATACGAGGTTATTGTAAACAATATATAAACCTTTTGTATTGAACATTTTTTGATTCAACAAACCTTTACTGAAACGATTGAATAAAATTAACTCACAGAACAACAAATACATCACCTTTAGTATACTTAATATGGGGCCAGTTTAACCCTAGAACCGGCAGACGGTACATAACGTACCGTCACTCCAACCATTAATTGTAACGAGTGATTTTATTGAATATTTGACCCACTAAAAATCTTTCAATCTCAAAAAGACAAACACCATGTAACATCAACAGCCATGTCACAGAGAAAATAATAAAATAAGAAATGAATCAGCTGTTTCCTATAATGACTAAAGATTCAGAGGTTTGGTCTAAATGAATAATGACGCAATACTAAATAATATTAATCATTTTAATTTTTGCATATAACTATATTTCTTAATGACGCAAAGTAATTACAGTAGAATCATTTTTTTTTAATAAACAAATAATAAAACATAAAAGCAGACTGTAAAAGTAGGTAATGTAAAAGCAGACTTAAAAAACATATTAATATATGATCGTGTGTAAAATGTGAGAACTATATAAAAACTTTATTTCAATGAGTAGTGCGTTATAAACGAATAATAAAGCGACAGTCGAAATTATAAACAGTTCGATAAATAGAATATAATAACAGGACATAACACAATTCAATGTACTGAGATCTTGATATGATAGTGTATGCAGTGATCATGGAAACAATGAAAAGAGAGAGAGGGAAACAACTTGCGTACGTGCCGAGAGACAGGTTCTCTGCGAGAGGTACGCGACGGAACGTACTAGAAACAGTAGAGGAGTCAAGATGGCGTAAAGCGCTGTACGTATTGTAAGGTGTGGGAGGTATGTTTCTACAACGAGAAATGTAGTTTTTTCAAGTATTGAACAGTGAAAGTATGATTAAAGTGAAGTAGAAGTGTTCTAGTCTTCATACAATCATCGGTAGTTGTCTTGATGGTGTTTCTGCGATTAAAAATGAATTAATAAAAACTCAACCATGTACTCGGTTTAAAGTGTGCTACAGAACAAAAATGTGTTTCTAACTTCAGTGAAATCCTAGGTAAAAGTACAATAACAACAGGTATCGTGAGTAGATATGGCCATTATTTTAAATTCAAAAGTCTGCATTTTTAGAAACATATAAAAAATTGAGTAATAACTTAGTTTAAACTTTTCACTTATTGCGTCATTTATTTGCAAGCTATGGCTGACAAAACTTTGTATAATTTGTAAATAGTTAATCGATTTATATGTTTAATTGTTCTATGACATTGATATTGTTTGTTGTAAATATTCATTTTTCAATTATGTTTGATTAAACAAAATAGTTGCTGCCACGATGTCTTGAATTTCTTTATATAGCCACGAATGTCCGTTTAGCCATTACTTTAATAGCCAGGTTTCCACCCCTAAGAAAATTAAACTAATTAGTAAATATTTTCTGAGTGATTAGTAATTACAAGTAAACATATGCAGACTAAGCATAAGTGAGGTTATATGTGGATTGTCAAAAATATTATGATCATTATTTTATAGTAGTATTGTGGGAAATTAAGTAAGGTGAGTTTAAGTAAAGTGAGTTTAAGTAAGGTGGTCTAAGTAAAGGTGATTTTTAAGGTTATATTAGTAAGGTGAATTGAAGTAAGGTGAGAAACATAATATTGTTCTACGTTGAGATTGGGAGAAAGATGTTATGGAGAGTTAAGGTGGGCGATGATTTATTTTAGGAGTGAGGCAATAGGCCTAGGAGGTACATAAGTGATTTTGAGTATTACATGAGCGACGATTTTTCTTTTTAAGCTGAATAGGTAAAGGAGGTGATGAAGAGATATTAATAATTATTAGATAATCCACATATAGCGTTTTTATTTTTGATTTAAGACATATTTTTTTTAATTTTTGAACTTTTTACCGAACCCCATTTTTTTTAACACAGTAAAACTTAATATATTATTTTTACTTTTGTAACCATAAGTTACAAAATGGCTTTCCCAACGTGGGGCTATTAAACGAAGAAGATATATTTTTATTTTTTGTAACCGTAAGTTACAAAATGGCGCCCAACGTGGGGCTATTAAACGAAGGCGAGATGGATGTCGTGGCAATTTTGGAGATTTTTGAGGCGTTGTGGCAGGCGACTGAATTTCAAATTGTTGAAATAAATTTTAAAATATGGCAAATAGGGTAGAAGAGTTAGGCCTGAATGATTCAGGTTTAGAATTGGATCAGTCCGTAAATGAGAGTGTACAAGGTAGGGTAGAGGAGTTAGAAATGAAAGAGACCATGAAAGATAGTGAGAGAGTAAGTGAGGTTAGGTTGGAAGAAAACATAAATGGTAGGTCTAGTGAAATAGAAGCACTTATGTGTTTCATGAAACAGATGAACGAACAAATGAACAAAAATTTTGCAGGTAATAAAGTAAACAATGATAATTTAAGAACAGAAATAAAAGCAAATAATGACAATTTAAAGGATTTAAAGACAGAAATGAAAACAAATAATGACAATTTAAACTCTAAATTAGACAATCTCAAAATAGAGATGAAAGACTTTAAAGTAGAAAATGACTTGAAATTTAATGAAATTCTAAAAAGTTTAGAAGTAAAAGAAAATGTAACCAGTAAGATAGATATTGTAAAGGTGAAAGATGGTGTGACCGAGGTTTGTGATTCTAAAGTTGACGATAAGTTTGTTAAGCCTAATTTAACAGATTGTATAAATGAAGTAGTAAATGTGAATGAAGTAGTTGTGGAAGAATTATGCGACGATTATGTTTTAAATGATATTGTAGAAGGTAATGTTGTAGAATTTGATATTGGAAAAGTGAATGAAGATGCTAATTGTAATAATGGTTTTGAAATGGTTAAAGATGTTAATGAGGATATGAGTTTGGGTTTAAAGAAAGTAAATGTAAACAAAAATAGGCTTATCAATACTTGGAATTGTAAATTTTGGGAAATAAATTTTAAACAAGGTTGTGATTCTGTAGGTAAAGATTTTAAAATGATAAAGAAGACTTTGAAAGTAAGCAAAAAACAAGAAATGAAATATAAAGGCAAAATTTATAGACTAAACAATAATGTAAAGGAAAAAATAATAAAATTGATAAAACATAGGCTAGGCCTACTCATTTTGAAGAGGCCTACAAAGAAAAAGAAAAAGTCACTTACCTGATTGGTGTTCGATCTCTCTTGTAAATAGTTTTTTGTTTTTTGTTCATTTGTTTTTAATAATTTAAAAAAAAAAAAAAAAAAAAAAAAAAAAATATAAACTTGAAATGTATAATAACTTGCAGTGCGAATGAGGTGAGTCTGAAATTTCAACGGGGAGTGGCAAACTAAAGATTTTAGATTTGTTTTCACTATTTTTAAATTCATTTTAATAAAATGTTGTAGGGGGTTGTACGTTGGATACAGACAATGTATAACAATGCTGTAACCTTCAACGACATGTTTGGGAGTTTGATGGGGGTCAATTAAGGAATGAATGATGGGAGGTATGTGTGATAGAAATGAAATTAACCAAAGTAAATATTTTTTCAAATTTCAATTTTATATTTACATTGATATTTCTCCTTAGTTATAAGGATGGTGTTTGCTGACGCACACCATCACAAACTTGTTTTATGTACATACACATACACCGTTGAATAATTTATATTTTTTCTTCTTTCCATTTTGTCAGGTAGTTGCACTCTCATGGAATTATCCATATACGTTGTCTGAGAGGGGGTCATTGCCATTTTTAAAGGTCTTGTTCACAATTTGATATGTAGGTGATGTGTTAAATTGGTATGAATGTATGTAAATGTAAATGTAAATTTAAATATTGTGAAGAATTTGATTTGTAGTGTGAATGATTGATTAAAATGTGTTAACTAAGAGTGATTGAGTGTAGAGTTGCCACAGGTTAAAGATGAAAGTAAGTGAATTTTATTTGTTGTCATGATAATTAATAATGTGTAAAATTTGATTAATGAGTGAATTTTGATTTGCAATTGATGTATAATGTTAATTTGCAGGATATATTGAGCCTGAAGGCATGTTGTGAGATGAACAATAAGAACTCTGATACTTGAATGATTACAATGATGTACAATTTGATTGATAATTTTGATAGTGAATAATAATGTGTAATTTGATTTTTCAGTAATG
Organism: Philaenus spumarius; assembly: GCA_018207615.1. NCBI lineage: Eukaryota > Metazoa > Arthropoda > Insecta > Hemiptera > Aphrophoridae > Philaenus > Philaenus spumarius. The sequence continues at coordinate 11,726 of JAGFPH010023034.1, forward strand.
TTGATTGTAATACTTAATTGTGAAACTTAATTTTGATGTGTAATTAATTTTTAATGTTGTTTAAATTGTGATATCTAATTTTAATATTTTAATATTTGATTATTTTGAGTTTTTTGAGTTTTTAATTTTTTGATTTTTTGAGTTTTTGAATTTTTTGATTTTTTGGATTTTTAAATTTTTGTGGCAACTAATAATTAAGTGAAAGTAAACATTGATAAATGAAGTATTTTGGAATAAGAATAATGATTGAAATTTAAGTATAATTTGTAAATTTGAAATTTTTGAATAATGTAAAGACCAAATTTCTTTGAAATTTAAAAAAAAAAAAAAAAAAAAATATTTTTTTTCTTCTCTGTTACATGGACTGTGGTGTTTTTGGTGTTCATGAAAGCAAATTCCTTGAATTTCTTTCATGAACAGGGGGTATCTGTAACATCAACAGCCATGTCACAGAGAAAATAATAAAATAAGAAAT
>JAGFPH010023036.1:0-11886 GCA_018207615.1 Philaenus spumarius
TATGATTATAATATTTGTATAATTATAATATTTCGTCGTATTATCACATTATTTATAATTCGAATGAGTTGCCTAAACTGTTCGTTTCAAAACAACAAGAACAATCCGGCAACGCTGGTAGATCGGTGAGAAAAACATGTCGGCACTTTACAATGTAATTCTCCATAAGGAACTTTTTATTTGAAAGTTTTTAATGTTTTTAATGTTGTACGTGTTGAAGATGGTTAAATATTGGTTTCCCGGCATCAGTGAAGTGTATAAATACTATATTCATTAAAAAAAAAGTTCAGGTTTGTGTGTTTATAGTAGTTTTGATTGACAAGTTAAAGTAAACAAATACCGGGTAAATTAATATCATACCATTAACGCCCTAGTCCTAGAATTGTTATCTCGGTTGTAGGCCTAGTCGCTCGTGGTATACCAATGAATATTAATATGAAATTTTTGTGATGCATTTTTAGTATACTGCTTGTTCTATTTCAGCTGTCGTGGTATGGCATACCAAGTTTGCCTATCTTGGCATGACATTTCTTGGCATGGCAAGAATAGACAGAAGATATTTTTTCTACGGCACAACCAATAAATAATATGAATTCAAACATGAAAGATATAGTAACACAAGACTATTCCAATACACATTATGACTACTTTACAGCTAGAGGGGTTAATGTTCTCCTGGTTGCAAAAATATTTGTTTGAATAAATTAAGACATTGGGTTAAGCTTTAAGTTATACACACAATTAAACCTAATGTAAAGTATATTTTACTTGAACAAGGTAAAGACAAATATATCCTAATTCCTAATCCTAGCCTTATACTACCAAGAATTATAGACCAACCTTCAAAAATTTATTCAGAAGAATGCTGACTCCTTTGACTCTGGCGAAATAACCTCTGTTGATTTCAGGTGCCTTTCTATCTCTCCCTCGTACTAAATGGTGAATATATTTATCATCCCAATAACCCATTTGAACTGCACATCTTTTGCATTCACTAGCATCATCATTAGTTGCCTGGACAGCTTCATCAACATCCATGGATTCCATTTTAAAAATAAGTATATTAATCTCAGCTGACTGTTAACAATTAAACACTGGTAACTCCCATTACAAGCCCGGTAAAAACAGAAAGAAATACATAACTTGCTGAACAAATAAAAATAAACAAATGCACTTGCATCACTTGAACCAACCCAAAATATATGTTCATCCAGTGCCAATAATATTGTTTTGTAATGGACCTATCAAAAAACAAAAAATCAGCTGTGAATTATGGAAAAGTCAATCCATAGCGTAACTACATTCTGTACAATCACGAAGCTCTAATACGAATTCTAGTATGGTAAACGTGATGGTAGCGCTCTCAGTGACAAGTAAAGCACTAATATACATTGTTTTGGTACTATGTTGTGAGGATAATAAAGTTTGACTCGGATAGGCTCGTACAAAAAGCAATGAAAAGTTATCATTATTGTAGGTGTTTCAATTCAAAAAGACAATAAAAAATAGCTATTGACAAATTATTTGAACACCACGTAAACTTTCTGAACTTTATTCTGTGTAATTATAATGTACAGTTTGGTGAATTTTATTTTAGTGTCCCAGTAGTCTACATGATTGGAATAAAAATAGGTTAGTAATGGAAATGCGACAGTATTCTATGTTCCAGATAAAGGTCAGGACGTTTGTCGAGCTTGCATTTCTACAATCATACTTGCCAGCAACCCATCAACTGGGCACTGGACCTTGGATTGTCTCGGTCCTCTTTAACGTTTTCAATATTATAGAGATCGCAAAAAAAGTGATCAATACAATTTATCGTATATAGTGATCGCAAAAAAAAATCGATGTTGAGATTTTTGTGGAAATATCCGATTTGGGACCCCCTGAGTCCAAAAACGTGTTTTTTACAAAGTGTCTGTATGTATACAAAGCTAGAGAGAAAACTGTTCGATCGATTTCGAACAAATTTACTCCAAACAAATCAATTATGCCTGTAAAGAAGCACGGAAAAGGGTTTTGAAAAACAACCCCCTTTTGGGTCAAAAATCTGTTATTATTTTTTTATAAAAAACGGCTCTAACGATTTTGATCAAATTTGGCTTATTTGTAGCCCTTAATGTACCCTACCATATCCAAAAACCCGCATCTTTCTAAAAATTATCGTTTAACTAATAATAATAATAACTGATTTTTTGCCAAAAAGGGGGTTGTTTTTCAAAACCTTTTTTCGTGCATCTATACAGGCCTAATTGACATGTTTGGTGCAAATTTGTTCGAAATCGATAGAATAGTTTTCTCTCTAGCTAATAATAATAATATTTATTAGTTACTCTCCTACTTTTTAACGTATCACTCTCCTACTTTAATACAATTAATTATGAAGTCACAGTGAATCTGTTTAATAATTTAAATATGTTTGTGAAAAAGTATGTAGCCCAGTCAAATGTTACACAAAAAATGCGTGAACTTACATTAAATGGAGCATTAATGATTTTTGGAGAGGTGTTTCGGACCATTACTGGGACTACAAATCCAGATTTGCAACCCTCAAAAACCTGTGCTCGCAGAATAATGGTCGAAAAACTGTGATTTTTTTCGAACTTTTTTCGGTTTTTGTAAAATATCTCCTAAACTATGCGTTTTGTGGAAAAATGTGTTCTTATCTTTTTAAAAGTATATTAAATTGTCTACAAAATGAGATCAAAATCGTTTTTGAAAGTTACATAGTTACGGAGATACGGCTTTTCAAAAATTGATCTTTTTTCCAAAAAGTTAAAATTCTAAGTTTTCTATATGTTTCTAGATGGATACTGGCAAAATGACACATCCTACAGAAAAGTCAAGAATATTGTAGTTATAGGGAATTCAATAAGCTTTAATTTGAGCTAAGGCTGGTCCTTGTAGCTCAGATAGTCTCATCGAAAATGACAAAAAACAAAAAGATGGAAAAATGCTGTTTTTAGTTGAAAGTTGAGTAAATCGTTTACTACACTATCAGTTTAATTACATGTAATGGGGTTTTTCATAAAATGTTTGCAGAAAATGTTGTATAAACAAGTTGAGAAAGTTTACTGTGGTTTTTATAGTCATTGATGAACTTTTGAAAACGGTCAGCTCAGACGAAAAGAACTGGTAAGGAGGGAAAGACAAATAACCCCCTCTTCCCCCCTAGGAATAACCTTTTCAGAGATAATAAGACCTACAAAGTTGTAACCTTTATGTTTGTTGCTCATTCTTTTCCAACCAACTTCGAGGTAGGGTATTCGTGAAAAGATATCTAGCAGTACCAATAACAATATTAAGGTCCATTACTAAAATTTAGCTTATGCATCATTTTCGTGGTGAGCGATATCTAATTTTTATGAACTAAAAATTTTAAACCAGGGGTTGTAGTTAAAATTAGTGGGGGTGCTGCATTAGAAAATATTTATGGTATGTTTTAAAAGGAAACAAATCAAACAATTTCTTTACAAGATAAGTTACTATAATCTTATTATAGAGGACTGAATCTTAACTCACCCAAAAGTTTCTTTGTGCTATCTACCTAATGTTTAGTTCAGTTTTCATTCTTTCTGAAAATCAACCACGCCAATAGTGAGCTAGTATTAAAATTACTTATAAAAACGTAAAACAAATGTTTATATTACGATTAAAACATACATAAAACGATTGTTACATAACATGGTAAATACATTTTTTCCTTCTGAAATCATAACCTCATTACCACATGTGGAGTAAAAAAAACTACCTTACACCGGCAGGCCAGGTTCGGCACTGCGGGAGCGACAGTTCCATACAAAGATTTTTAATCTTTTTCATAAACTGGGGAACGGCTACTGACATTAAGCTAAAGGATTGTATATTCCACAAGTATAAAGAAAGAATTAAAGGGAAAAGACTTAATATTTTAAATGTTATTGATAATGATAATATAAAGTGGAAATAGGGGTTGATGCAGTTCCACAGTGCCTAAAAGTGATTGAAAATTATAAAATGCATTAAGTCGAGTGGCTCATGATCCTTGGTGAATTATAGCAACTTAATGAAACAAATATAGATACTAGCAAAATTAATAAATGAAATAACTAGTCAAATATGGTAAAAAGTAAATGAAAAAGCATGTGTGTAACAACAAAGCTTGTTTATTCTACATTTTAAGTATAATAATATAAATGAAAAATTGATATTTAAGAAATAATAACAGATACAAATTTTTCCTGTTAAAATTATTTCTCGCTCACGAAGAAAAAGGAAACAATACATTTATTATGTATTATCGTGCTGTCTGGATTAATAGTCTGAATTAACAGGGTCTTTCAGTAGACTAAAACTAGAATTAAAAACATTAATAGAAAAATATTCAATATAGCCTCACTAAACTGCAACGTAGAAGAAGTAAGAATATCACTTTTGCAAGGTAATTTATATACAAAACAATTTATGGAAAAGTTTTGTGTATTTGCAAAAAATATTTTACTGACTTTAAAATGAAAAATATGCCGAGTGTATATGGGATTTATAAAAGGATTTCGGAATTGTGTAAAGGTTAACCCAAAAAAAAATATCATCCATTTTACAATTCTTATAAAGTTGTAATAATTTTATAATACACACAAAAAGATAATAAAGAATACAGTACCAAAGCCTAAATTAACAAATACAGTATATGCACGATTACTAAAACTAATAATTAGAAACACTGAGGCCACAACCACAAGTTCGGTGAATAAAACAACACAAATGTGAAAAACATTTATGAACATAGTTATTCTAGTTCCCTTATGTACATTTCGGTAACCAAGTTACCATCATCGGAGGGTTCTAAATCTAAACTAATGCTAACAAGAATGAAATTATGAAACTAAATAGAATTATTCTCCCCCCTTCATTATCTCAGGTAGATCAACCAACAGACTAGATAAATTTTTTTCAGTTTGTGTAGTTTCACCGAACTTGTGGTTGGGGCTTCAGTGTTTCCAATTGTTTAAATTCACCACAGTAGACCTACTCATTGAACATCTAACTAAAAGGAATGAATACATTTTATAAGGATTAAAAATAAACAGTACCGGTATGTTGGACCAATATATTTAATCTGAGTATTTGACTACAAATAACAAAGTTGCATAATAATATATCTTCCACACCTTATACTATTCATAAATGTTATTACTGATACCGGTAACTAAAAAGAACACACATAATTGTAATTTTAATATGAATTGAAATATCTCTGAAATAAGTTTTTATTACACATAAACAGTAAAGGATGCGTTATTGCTAAATACAGTACTGGAAACCAGTGATGGAGGTCAGTCACACTAAACTGACCTTGTTATATAGTTGCCTCGATTTGTTTTTTACTTGATAAAAAAATCGTACATTTTAAAACCACGGAACAAGTTTACATAGCCATTTTTGCCTTAAAAGGTTGGTTTTTTCCAATCTAGCTGTGATTTAGTGTTTGAACAAAAAGTGCATGTATCCTATGAAAGGTGAATGGTAGATTTGAAATTTTGTATGGTATTTAGAGTGCTCTTACTAAATTTGAAATAGTGGCCATTTAAGTTCCTCGAACATAAATATATTGTTTAAACATTGTGAATTTTACAAAAAGTTGACATGGGACATTTTGTATCAATTCTGATCACAAGATTCATTTTTTTAAATACAAGTAACAGCTAGATGGGAAATTACAATTTAGGACGTAGAAACTTTTCTCTTATTTTTTATGTGTGCGAAATTACAATCGCTTCTTAAAACTGTTCGGGACCATTATCTGAATGTAGAAAACAACACTGGATACCACTTTGATAATCTTGGTAAATTGTAATTTGCACAAATCTATATTTTAAAATGACTGGTGATTTATTAACAAAACTGTATAATCTAAACATTCTAGTCGGCTAAGTGTAATGCTGTATGTTCTATTGTAGTCGTATAAAAATTACTTGCAAATGGTTTGTTATGTACAAAAATGTAAGAGTAAAAATTGTAAGTAATTTGTAAAAAGCTAACACTATATTTCATGTGTATAACCTATAGGCCCGTACACACATTCACTTATATTAACCCTTTGCGCTCATAAGGCCACTCCGGCGCCTTTCATGACGCGACTGATAGCTCGGATAAATTGTGACAGCCCCATGCATAGTAGACCTTCTGTTTTCTCACTTCAGATCGGCGTTCTCAGTGACCTTGTTTAGGTGTAACGCTCGGAATTAAATAAAGCTCGGTGTTTAACTTTTTACTCCAAAACTAGGATCTTTAACAATGAATACAATGTGTTTTTTTGCAAATTTATTTTTAAATCATGCGTACGTTTATTGATAAAAAATAACACGTTTATATTGTAATCAAATTATTTTATTGCCTTTGGAGAAGGTGTTATATTACCATAAATATTTATGAAAACTAAGCACTTCTAAACGTTTTATTATTAACAACTCTCTATTTGTATTGGATCGTGGATCACTATTACAATCTATATTTAGGTGGAAACGTAAGCAATTTTTGAAACAAAATGATATAATGTTGTACAGCATAGTCTGGCCGACTACGCACACTATGATCAAAGGTTATAAAAACTGAAAAGCGAATAAAATGGCGGATGTTGTCTTCAGATAGTTTCAACATTTTCCTGAACGAGCAAAGCATTTATCAGCAATTTAAAGACCAACTAAACGTACATATTTATAGATTTTGATTTGTTTTTTTTTTGTTTAACGTCCTGCTGTTTTGCACTTAAGGCTAATGAAGACGGGACCTACAGTTTTACGTGGAATCCGAACCACCCATATTTATAGAAGTATAAAACAAAACACAGGGTCACAACGGATGGTACAGACGAGCCATAGAGGAATGTAGTGAGCACCCATTACGGGTAGGACACCCGACCTTAACGGATAAATATGGCGCCAGAAATACCAGTCCGACTGAGAAAACGGCAAGGACCACCGTACCTTCTGAGCCCAAAGGAAGGAATGTAAATATCACAACCGAACGCAAAGGGTTAGGCAGGTCAACCTGTGCAATTAACTAAGCTAATTACGACAGTTTTTGTTCCAAGGTCTAAATACCGAAGAAAAACCTGCCTAAATTGCACAGATTGCCTGAATCCCTTCAATTTCTTTCCAGCATGTCACAGTTTTACTGCGGATACAACTGAATATGCTTACAGGTCATTATAATAACAAGATTTATTTATATATCTTTTTAAGCAGCCCGGAAATTTCAATTATAACCATTGAAATTTCACTGTCAATATCACCAATGCCTTCTTGAAATTTGGAACTCCAGATTATCTTAAAAAAAAAAACGGCAATAATGTTCTCCTTCTAAGAAAGAGCGTCACTAATCGAATGGTTTGTATTATACATTAATTTACATTAAATACATAACTATAAATAGATTACATTAACTATACGTGAATATGTACGAGTAATGTACTTACAATCAATATACATTTTATTTTAGTTTTAGTAAATTTATCACTAGCCCATATATAATAGCACTTGACTTGAGTGTTACACGTATATATGGTTTGGATATTCACTCTCGCATGCTATTCCCATTTATAAACATTATGGACTGTCTGACATGTATCGCTACCTATCTATTGGCTTCATTTAAAACATTCACCTACAGCTTATTTTACACACATATCTATATTTTTTGTTTTTTAACCCCGACAAAAACAGAGGGGTGTTATAAGTTTAACGTGTGTATCTGCGGTGGTTAAAGGTTCAATGCGTGCAACCCAAATCTAACGGAAACTCATCTTGTCTCCCGTTTTCATATGTATCGAACTATTTCGGTTCAGGACTATTCTAAGAATAACTTAGAAATCGGAAAACTATGGTGTTATAATCTACTCGTATTACTGGAGCATTACGGTCAGACAATCTAGACTTGGCAGAACAGGTGGACAGTTATGAGGGAGTTTACTATAATTTATTTTGTGGACAAGATACTTGACAAACGTTTTTTTAAACTATTATGTTTTTATGAATACAAATCGAGTAATGCATTCGAATTTTATATTTTAACCTTTAGAAGATTAACCTTAATAATCGTGTTATTTGTTGCTACTATATTCTTAAATTACTAAAAATTGTATATTTGTAAATACAGTAAAACCCCAGTTATCTGAACTCCGACTATCCGAATCGCTTTCAGAATTTCAGCAAAAAAAATCAAGACGGGAACGTACTGCGATTCGCAAAATAATGATTTTGCCTACGCACACTATTGTCCTTCCCTCTGCGAAGCTAGTGTAGGCGCCAGGTGTCAAACGGATTAATACAGTCAAACAGTTTACTTTGACCGAGATGTTCAGCAATCAATCACATTCATTTATGTACATATGCTTACCTTTTCATTCAATTAATTAAAGGCTCTTTTTATTTAAAAATACAGTAGTTTTGTTCTTCCATTTACAACATACATACAGCAATTAATTAACCTTTTCGAGACTAACATAGTCTAAATCCTAATTCATGCTCAGATTAGGTTAGGTCAAGCATGGAACAATGCGTTTGGCTTCGTATGCCTAGCGCTAGCGAGAGGTTTGTTTTACTCGTTGCAATTTAGTGAAATATGTTTATAAAATAAGGTTATTTTAACATTTTCAAGTATACAGTTCAATTCTATGATTTATTCTCTACAATTTTTTATCATCAAATTTTATTTTTGGATAAAGCATGTACAGTAGAGTGCCGCTAATCCGAACTGTTCGGATTAGCGGGAATTTGGAATAGGCGGATTTCATAAATAATATCAACGTATTGACATGTTAGTGGGTAAATAATGTGCGGGGACATCCGCTAACGTCAGCTCTATACAGCTTTGATCGGCTTGTGAACAGGTTCAGTGAAAGTCGGAAAGGAAATGCATTTCCTTCGATGACTCATAGCGCCGAGAAATTACCAACTCTGTTCCTCCAGCGTTTCAAACATATTTATTTATGAATCACCGCACTGAGCACTAGTCTAGTCGTATCTAGTACAATGTTTACTCTAGGAGAGTTTGATCAATTGTGTGCGCTTATTACAAATTTATCGCAGCAAACAGAGCGACTTGGAGGAAAGCGAGGACTAGGGGAATGCTCAAACTGAAATCATATCACACACAGACGCGGCAAATGCTCTTGACCTCGCGCTACGCTATTTCAAACAAAACCAAATGATGTTATGTTCATGCGGCGATGGCGGAACATTGCATCCTCAAGTCGATTCAGTACTCTTTGACAGAAAAAAATCACTGACATTACTTCTTAAAAGTGTGTGTAAATTAGTAATGCTTTGTGTTTAGCAGTGATTAAAAATTATTCTACAAATTGTATAAATGGAGCCGACGTGTACTGTAAGCAACCAGCTTTCATTCCTATTTCGTTTCAGGCGTTTTCATCAAGATTAGGCTCTATGTATGTCCCTATTTAACTATTTTATACAACAATAAATGTACATTTTTTCACGAACGTCCTTTTAATTTCTCCTGTTTTTTAAGTTTAAAAAAATCACTATTTTTTCTGAACTCTGTTCGGATTAGTGGGACTCTACTGTATTCTTAAGTCATTTTCATAAAATAGGCTTTGACAAAACCTAGTAAACGCGGTCTGGCAACATAAATTTATTCTTTCTATTTTCTACTGTTAGCTAGCACCTCCTAACAATAGTCGAAATAATGTAGTTCATTTTAAAGCTAATATATTGTAGCAAAAAAGAATTATACTAGTCGCGTTAACGCTATGATAGTATTAAAACGTTAAAGTTATAAAACATGATAGGCGACCGTAGCATGTGCGGATAGTTTACTCCAGTCGCGTAAACACGAAGCCAGTCCAGAAAAGGTTAAAATAGACCCTTTTTTCGGAAAAAATACAATTATCCGAATGGGGTCCGGGTCCCAATTGATTCGGATAACTGGAGTTCTACTGTATGTTCTCGAAAACAGCTCTAAGGATTTCCTCGAGATTCGGTACCCAAGAAGCGCGTTGGGCTTTTTTACAAATTTCCGGAAATTGTATATTTGTAAATAGTTTCTCGTAACTGGCCTACAAAGTTGGTATACAATAATTAAATAATCGGCTAGATGACTCACATTAAGTAGGTCATTGGCTTGCATGTGCTACGTAATATGTAAGTGCTAAATAGTGACAGAAATAATAAATTTAAATTATTTAATCATTGGAAAGTACTCACTATGTTATTTTTGTGATTTAATACTGAGAGTGTACGATCGTAGATCAATTTCCCAGTACTGTACTGTTTCCTTAAAATATGAAATTAAAGGGGATAAATATTTTCAAAGGAAAATGCCTTAACAAAATTCATTGATAACAATTTATTATGAACAAGTATAATATATGCCTTAACACCATAGTAAAATATAATGTACGATTAACAATAAGAACTAATATATATAATGTAGTATGGTATACAATACAAACGCTAGTTAAAAATGAGTGATCTATATTTAAGTGTCTTTATTTATTACAAACATGTGCAGTTTGCACCCAAAAGTAGAAGCAAAGCACGTGCAATGGTATTACACACAGATCTGCTTGGTTTTAACTCGATCTACAAAATTGAAACGTTGGATTAAACCATTTAATACATTATAAATTTACAATAATTGATATAAAAGAAAATGATAAAATAACTAACAATTACGCATTTTTTAACATCTTTTACAAAAAATAATTAACAACTTTAAAATACATTTTATTGCTACAACTCAATCGAATAAATTAGTAAAAAATTATTGCAAATTACATAATACAATATTCATACCGGAGGCAATAAAAAATAATAAAACAGCTCCAGTATTATGCATTCACAATCAAATTCTTCAGATCTACATCTAATCGATCTTTTTTGTTCTGATTGATACTAAGTTTGACTCCATACAACGGATAAAAAAATTTGCATTTGTCTTTTAAAACCAACCGTAATATTTAATTCAGCTTTGTTCATTATCGCTATGTTGAATGCTTCTTGTATATTTCAGTACAAAAGGAATGTTTTAGTCGCAGAATTTAGTTTTGCTGATAGGCGCCAAGGAATGATCCACAGTTTGGACAGTAATGGTGAGCATCTTGGCAGCTGTCTGTACAATAGGGATAAAGTGCGCACGGCCAAAACCTGTCAATCATAACAATTATTTAAGAGTGCAGGAATGGTGTTAATATAACATTATTCTTACATAAAATTTCTTTTAAATATATCGTCTCTTAGCAAACAATACCGACTAACAGACAACTTTATTGTTCCAACACGTTCTGGGGGACGTGTCACATCGACTAATACAATCTTGACTGCAATAAACTCAAATAAAAACCCGCAAGCAGCACTGCCGCATTACTGTAGCTGAATTTTCTTATCAGGGAATAACTAGTATTATATAATGAGAGTTTCTAATGAGTTTTGTTCCTTGTTCCAGAAACTGTTCCAAATATACCTTTGAACAGGGTTATAGTAAATTTAATTGCCTTTCGAATGATACAGCTCACAAATTGCAGTCGGGCTTATGAGTGGGAGAAATTGCGTAATTACCATACATTGATAATGAAAAAACATTTATCAGGAACTTCTTATCTATTTTGTTCCTTGCTCCGGAAACTGTATTTGAAATAACTTTGCACAGGATTGTAGTAAATTTAATTACCTTTTGAATTATATTGCTCACAAAATGCACACGGGTTTATGATGGGGAGAAATTTCCCAACTACCTTAGACATAAAAAAAAACATCGGTCTTACACCGATGTAAAAAACACTGGTCTTACACCATCGATGTAAAAAACACTGGTCTTACACCATCGATGTAAAAAACATCGGTCTTACACCACCGATGTAAAAAACACTGGTCTTACACCACCGAT
>JAGFPH010023037.1:0-12197 GCA_018207615.1 Philaenus spumarius
CCATCGACATTTCGTTGTAAATTGATTTCGTGTCACGTCATAAGATTATATAATAGCTGGAGGAAGGGTGATTAGCTTTCATATCTAGCCCAGCCGGTATAGGTTAAAACTACCAGTAATTTGCAATATGGCTGATTTTTTTTTTTATAAGTACCTTAAAGTATGTACATTAACATACAAAAATCTTACCAGTCTGTCGATTTCCCAAAGTCGAAAAAAAATCGATTATCATTTTTTTTTCGATTATCCTTAATATTTTGAGCTATGATGAAGATAGAGAAAAATAAAAAATACCACCGTGTACGGGAGGTATTTTTCAATAAAAAAGGTTATATGTATTTATTTCCTCCGAGCAATGGTTTGTCTGGAAACAATTCGATAATGCAGGTATGTATTTTGCAACAGGGGAAATCACTAAAAGGGGACATCTATTCATATATGAAGCGTTGGGTCATTCTAAATTGGCCGAATTTTAATATATTGAATTGAAACTTGACATAGGAGTTAAAATATATATTTTAAACATTTATGTTGAGTCTCAGCTTGTTATCTTGAAAATTACCCGATCTAGGAGTCGATTTCGATTATCGATTTTAGGAGTAGGCCTACCGGACCCACGAACTAATTTCAATCTATTCCAGTTTCGTCAATTTTTGGAATATCAACACCAAATTTGTTTTACAAGTTGAGTACAATACAAGTACAAAAATCCTTAAAAATTCTAACTTTTAAAATACGTTACACTCAATCTATGTTTGCATTGGAAATATAATCAGAATCCAGTCCGTACACCCAAATCACACAAAGACTTGATCAAATATGTTTTTAGATTCTTTATGTGCGAATTATTTGGTGGTATCAATTTTGAAACCAAGTGTCCGAATGATTCGTTTACTCTCTATAAGTACAGTAAAGATGCCTTTCACAGTTTTCTTTTTACGCACGGTTTTATCCTTCACAATCTGTGTTCTGGAAATAATAGGTGTAAATAAAACCTAGTTCTTATAAAAGAATCCTGAAATTTTTTTTGATAAGAACAACTAAATAAAATTGTCATGTTTTTTTTACAATTATTAGGAATGAAAAATTGCGTAAAAAAACTAAATTTAATTTGATGTTTTATATACCAGGTGTCTTAAAAGCCCCCCCCCCCTCTTTAACTTTTGTGTTTGTTAAAACAAACAAATATCCTTTGGGGAACGATAAAGTATCTTTTGAAGCAATCGGAAATTTTGAGTGTCCCCTAAAAATGGGGGATTTTGGGGACAACACAAAATTTTTAAATTGGAAGTATGGTCACGTGATACCTCATTTTAAAGCTCTATTTAAGACTAGGAAAATGGCAGAAAGAAAATAAAAATCGGACCAGCCAAAACAAATCGGAGGCCCTAAACGTGTTGCAATAAATCGACATAAAGTTGCTAACATCTCGAAAAGGGAGAGTTTTTAAAAAAAACATTCAGGAGACAAAAAGTGTTTATTTCAAAGTGCTTGGCCTAAAACATTGCTTCCAAATCGATTTCGTAAATTCTAAGTCGACTCCTACATTTTAGAAAATTTTGTAAAAAATAAAATTTACGAAATCGATTTGAAAGCAATGTTTCTGGTCAAGCACTTTGAAATAAACATTTTTTGTCTCTTGAAATTTTTTCTAAAAACTTCCTTTTCGAGATATTAGCAACTTTATGTGGATTTATTTCAACACGTTTAGAGCCGCCATTTTGTTTTGGGTGGTCCGAATTTTATTTTCTTTATGTATTTTTCCTAGTCTTAAATATACATTTAAAATGAGGTATCACATGGCCATACTTCCCATATAAAAATTTTGGGTTGCCCCCAAAATCCCCCATTTTTAGGGGACCCTCAAAATTTCCGATTGCTTCAAAATATACTTTGGGCTAAGTTAGTATCGTTCCCCAAAAACAAACACAAAAGTTAAAGTGGTGGGGGGGGGGCTTTTAAGACACGTGGTATGTCTAAAAGTATTATTTTTATGCACTTTGGAATAAAAAAATTTTTTTGATTAGTGTAAGACAACCAATGCATATATTTTTTCGTTTTAAATATCCGTAAAATTATTCTTTCATAAACTATAATACAAAAATTAAATTTACTCCGGGTTTTAAAAAATATGAAAATTTTCGAAGGGTTCGAAAAAGGACAACCTTAGTTTGGAAATGAAACAGTTTTTTCTTTTCTTTAAAAATAGTTGTAAAATATATTTGCATTTTTTTAATACAAGTAGAAAATTGTTAATGTTAATTACAAATATTTTGTTATTTTATTTTATTTTGTTTTTCGTTTTTCCTGTATATTAAATTAATATTTGTTTGTTTTTGTACATCGTTTAAATCCTTCAAGAAAAGGCATGTTGCATAATAGATTATTATTTAATCAAAATATACGAATCAGACAACATTTTATCCTTGCCAACAAAGAGCATCAAAATCTAACAGTAGTTCTACTAAAACCTGATAAATTGAATGTCGAGAGATTTATCCTACATCAGAAATGTAAACATACTGCATTTACGTTAGACAGTTATATGAATTTAAAGTTTCACATCAACAAGGAGAACTCTCGTTATTAGTGATATTGATAATTTTATATATTTTGTTATTCAATCTATTATAAATTTTAAACACTGGGAACGCCAGAACGCTTTGTTTTAAGCTCAAATGGTAAATGCTTACGACACACGACGAGGAGTTCATTATTTCTCTACCCAGGGACAGAAACAAGATATTAATACAAGTCATAATACACTGTAACAGCGTGAATGTTTTGGATTTCATTGCCAGAAAGTTTGAAATTCTTTGGGTTGTTGGTTTTGCGATTCTTTTGCGTAGTTTCGAGTGGTGTTGGGATTACTTGAAAGGGTGCTTTTGAGAGTATATAAGTGTGTTTATATTTTATTTCCTGTACAGTATAATTTACTTGTAGTTATATTTTACTTTGAATATAAATGTTGTGTATATTTAACTTTTCCAGTTTTGTACAAATAAGTTTTAGAAGTGATTAATACCATACAGTTTGTTGACGTGAAAACTTCTATAGGCGCACCGCGTCCTAAATTTGGCGGGCGGTGAATCGGATTTTTCCGTCACGCTCTACTATATATAGTACACATGTGTATATAGCAGAGTATATAGTTTACTTGGTAATACCTCTGAAAAGGACATTGTGCTTCCTTATTTTGTAAGTTGTGTTAAAATAGTTTACTTGGTAATACTTCTGAAATGGACATTGTACTTCCTAATTTTGTAAGTTGTGTTAAAATAGTTTACTTGGTAATACTTTTGAAATGGTCATTGTGCTTGCTTATTTTGTAAGTTGTGTTAAATTAGGCAGCTTTCTGATCGGTGTGATGGGAGGAGGGAACGGTTAAGAAGTGCAGGAAATTTTGTAGTGCCAAAGCCTTTCAAGACTTATTTTACGAAAACGTTTTGTTTCCTCGGGCCAAAATTGTTTAATGTACTGCCTGGCCACATCAAATGTGGAAATCCACTTTCATGTTTTTTGCGAAAATTAAGAAATTGGCTCTTTGAACGGGAAGACCTTGAACACTTGTTAAATGTACATAGTTAATAGTTATTATATATTATCAGTGATCTTTAGGTATTATTATTCCTCTTACAATGATCTTACATATGTGTAAATTTGTGTTATTTTGTATTTTTACGTTGTTTTTCTTCCTTGTTTAGCAAGAACATATAATGTATATTGTTAATATTTGGGTAGAATGTTCGCCGATATTTTTTTAATTAATTTCTGAAAAAAAAACTCTTTTTAAATTATAATTTTGACTTAGGAGCTGTATATATTTGGTTAATTTTTGTCTTACTGCTGTCATATTTATGTTTAGGAAAATGTACGAGTGGCTATCCCCAAAGCGGGCTATGCCTTTAGGGGAGCCGGGTGTTTCTTCTTTGTTTTAGTTATTTCTCTTCCAGAGTAATGTGGGCTTTGTATCTTTGAAGTGTATTATATATATTTTTTTTAAATTCTGTTTTATTTAAGTAAATGTGTTTTTACTTTGAGTTAAATAATACAATGTTATTGTAATAAGCTATGTATATTAGTGGTATGTATAGGTGTGTAAGTGCAATTGGGAGAAAGTGTTTATTTTTTAGAATATGATACAAGTCAAGGTTCACTTTATGTCTGTTGTTAAATTTATTTTTTGTTTTCTTTCACTGTTTCGTAATGTATAAAATAGCTTTAATAGATGTGTTCATATTTTGTATTATGTATTGCTTCTGGAGGGAGTTAATAAATAAAAAAAAATAAAAAAATAATAGTTTACTTGGTAATACCTCTGAAAAGGACATTGTTTCCTTATTTTGTAAGTAGTGTTAAAATAGTTTACTTGGTAGTGTTAAAATAATCAAACTTCAGACTAAACCAATATGACCAATGATTTATATTCATTACAGTTTTCACTTATGTCGGCAATCCAGCAACTGCTTTATTTTTTATTTATTAGTTAATTTTTTATTGTAGTGATAATGTTGATGCATTTATTTATTTGTGTGCTGTGTTATTCGAGGCTAAGTGGAATATATGACCCAATGGTACCTTACTTACACAAATAAAGACATTTTATTATTACATTACATTAGTAAAGTTCCCAGTAATGTTTTACTTAAATAACCCCTCGTGAATGGTCGAATACATCTCCGTCTGAAACATTCCGAAATCTCTTCCCCGGCCCTGTGCGTGTTAGCAAACTCCCTTACGGCAGCATCGGTCCACACGAAAACACCGTGAGAACCATATTATCCCTTGTTTTAAAAGCAGAATATGTGAACCCAGTGCGTGGGAGAAGTGATTCCATCAGGATATTATCTGCAATTTCCTTAAACGTTCTGTTATACTTTTAAGAAGGGATTCCAACAGATGTTGGGGCAAAATATTCGGACCTCTGGCTACAGACTTATTGAGATCATTTGTTACTGTTAATTTTATA
This sequence comes from Philaenus spumarius, assembly GCA_018207615.1. Classification (NCBI taxonomy): domain Eukaryota; kingdom Metazoa; phylum Arthropoda; class Insecta; order Hemiptera; family Aphrophoridae; genus Philaenus; species Philaenus spumarius. The sequence continues at coordinate 4,970 of JAGFPH010023037.1, forward strand.
TAATACTTATAACGGGACTTCGAATAAATTATAAGTTACAATAAAAAATAAGTATAATACTGTTTCAAGGAAAAACATTTAATCGTGGATATGTTTTCACTCCAACACAGTAAACAATCTCCTATATTTTTTTAAATATAATAGAGAGTCATAAATATTTGTTTGCAATTTAGTAAACAGTGGCCTATATGTTTAGAATAATATGTAAAGAGTAATATGTAAAGAGTATGTCTATATGTAAAGAGTGGGATATTTTTTTCAAAAAAGGAAACAGTGACCTATATCTTTTCAACTTTATCGCCTATAATCACCTATAATTTTCAATATATTTTTCAGTATAGTAAAGGTTTAGTTTAAAATAAACGGTACCAGGAAGTGGCACATACTTTCTCACAAACACATTTAAATAACTAAACAGATTCACTGTGACTTGTAGGGTGGGGTAGGAGAGTTTTTTATTAAAGTTGGAGATTAACTAATAAATATTATTATTATTATTATTATTATCTAGAGAGAAAACTATTCTATCGATTTCGAACAAATTTGCACCAAACACGTCAATTAGGTCTTTATAGATGCACGTAAAAGGGTTTTGAAATTTTTTTAAAACAACCCGCTTTATGGCCAAAAAACCCCCAAAAATCAGTTATTATTATTATTATTAGCTAAACGAGAATTTTTAGAAAGATGCGGGTTTTTGTATATGGTAGGGCACATTAAACGCTACAAATATGCCAAATTTTATCATAATCGTTAGAGCCGTTTTTTTATAAAAAAATAATAACTGATTTTTTGGGAGTTTTTTGGCCAAAAAGGGGGTTGTTTTTATAAAATTTCAAAACCTTTTTTCGTGCATCTATACAGGCTTACTGGACATGTCTGGTGCAAATTTGGTTGAAATCGATCGAATAGTTTTCTCTCTAGCTTTGTATACTTTTATTAAAATTGGAGATTAACTAATAAATATTATTATTATTATCTAGAGAGAAAACTATTCGATCGATTTCGAACAAATTTGCACCAAACACGTCAATTAGGTCTTTATAGATGCACGTAAAAAGGTTTTGAAATTTTTTTAAAACAACCCGCTTTATGGCCAAAAAACCCCCAAAAATCAGTTGTTATTATTATTATTAGATAAACGAGAATTTTTAGAAAGATGCGGGTTTTCGTATATGGTAGGGCACATTAAAGGCTACACATAAGCCAAATTTTATCAAAATCGTTAGAGCCGTTTTTTTATAAAAAAATAATAACTGATTTTTTGGGGGTTTTTGGGCCAAAAAGGGGTTGTTTTTTTAAAATTTTCTAAACCTTTTTTCGTGCATCTATACAGGCGTACTGGACATGTATGGTGCAAATTTGGTTGAAATCGATCTAATAGTTTTCTCTCTAGCTTTGTATACATACAGACATACATACAGACATACATACATACAGGCATACAGACATACAGACAGACATTTTGTAAAAACTACTTTTTTGGACTCAGGGGGTCCCAAAACGGATATTTCCACAAAAATCTCAACATCGATTTTTTTTGCGATCACTATACTTTCTCTATACTATAGTATAGTGAGAAAGTAAAAATATGTGTTTATGTTTTTAAGAAAGTTTTCATTTATAAAAGCATATCTGCCTGTACGAGTGCAGCGGCAGGTTTACTTTGCATTTGTTCATTCTAAGTTGCCATATGGTTTATCTATTTGGGGGGGTACTTATAATTCACACTTAACTCCATTGATTAGGCTCCAAAAAACATTCGCTAGATTGATGTGCAAAAAAGGACGGCTTCAAAGTTCCTTCCCATGCTTTATTGCAAAAAGAATTCTTCCTCTTCGGTATCTATATGTTTTTAAAATGTTAGAACTATTTTATAGGGTAAGTGGCAATGAAGGGGCTCGGATAAATCACGGTGTACCCACAAGGCAGGTAAGCAAGGGATTTGTAAAGTTAACCAAATGTAATACAACGTTTATTCAAAGAACCTTCTTCTTTCTTGGGCCAAAATTCTTTAACATATTGCCTTTATATTTAAGGAATATGTCCGATATGAGGGCTTTTAAGGCCAAACTTAGACACTGGTTATTTTCTCTTTCTCCCGAGGCTTTGGAAAATATGTTTATATCTCTTCAATGATGAAACAGAGGTGCAAGGTCTGACTATATAGTGTGACTGAACCTAAATATATGATTTAGTATGTATAGGCCAAGGAAATGTATTTTAATGTAGAGTCAAAAACTTGTTTTTTTTGTTTTTTTTTATATATAAAATCATAGTCCGTCCGTCTGTTTGTGTGTCTGGATGTATGAATGAATAGTAATTAATATTTAGGATAACTCCCGCACACATTTAAGGGTATTTTATTGCCTTTCTGTGTGCGTGTATGTTTTCCACAGTATTTTAATTTAGTTTTGAATATATAATTGAATGTTATGTTAATATTATATAATAAGCTATGCTAATATTATTTTATAATTATTGTAAATTCATTATTTTGTAAGAAATCTTAATTTCATTGTTTTATAAGTTATGGTAATTTCATCATATAAAGATTGATTTTTAGTTTTGTTTTTATGTGTAATATTTTATATGTTAATGAAGTTATGTCATGTGTCTGTGGAAAATAAAAATAAATAAATAAAAGGATCACCTATACTATTTCAGTATAGTCAACAATAACCTTTATTTTTTCAGTATAGTAAACAAGTGCCTGTATTTGTTCAATATAGTAAACAATAACCTATATTTTTCAAAGAGTTTTTCATCATAGTAAACAATACCTTCATTTTTAAATATAGAAGACGACGGCTACATTTTTACGATTTAAATTAGATCAAGCTAAATCTGCATTTGCAAGGGGTAAGCTACCAAATTTTCTCCTGATCCCAGAGGTAAAACAAATCCTTGTTTTAAGAGCTCTAACATATTTTTCTGATACTACTTCTTTAATCTCTCGTAATTAATTATTCTGTAAAAATACCAACCCTTCCTCCCAACGTCTAAGTATGGTTTGCTTAAACATGGACAAAGTCTAATGACATTACACACCAAACGATTAAAAGCGTGTATACCTTAGTATCACCTGCATTCCGTCGTAACTCGGAACCCAGGAGAACGACACCGCCAACACTGCACAGCCAAAGTCTGTGTACTGAACCGGGAAATATGTATCCCGGATGGACTACAAAGCACTTCTGGAATCAGAACATGTAAGAAGATGCACTGACTATGGAGAGATACAGTTTTCAGTACCTTGAGTATTGTAATTAGTTCTGCTGAGTTCATCCAAAGGTAAAACTCTTTTTTGATGCAGCCAACACAATTTTACAATTTAGAGAAAATAATCCCATCACCCAGCGACTTTTGGCACAAAACTTCCTACATCATGCAATTAAATTATATGAGCTATCGTAGGCTTTTCATAAATCTCTAAAACACTTCATCAGGTAGTTTTATAAAAAAATACACGTATCTTCACCATCTTAATACATTTTAGTTTGATATTGTTTACGATTTACAAACAATTTCACGTACTTCTTAACATTTACTGTTTAATTAATTTAGTTTATTTTTATATCTACGCACTCTTTAAATTATTATAGGATAAACGTACAATGTAACTGGAGGCAACTCCTGCGTCCTTCTTCCACATATAATTTCTACATGCCTAATTTTAGTTGTGTTAATATATGTGTAAACAATTTATATGATTAATCATAATATCAACGCTAAGCTAGAAAATAAAACCAGCTGACTATTTATCAATAAAACATAAGTTTTTTTAGTTATTTAACCTAATCTTATGAAAAAACGAACGTGTAACGTCCTTTAAAATTTTTTTTATTTATTATTATATGGGAAAAAAATGATTGATGGCTCATCTTACTTTGATTTAAAAAAGGATCATTGTTATCGCTTGAGTTTTAGACGGTTTCGCAAAAAAAAGAACTAATGTTATGTAATGTTTAACTACACTAAATAAATAAGAGGGATGAGAGCTTTGAAAGTTTGATGAAGTATACAGGTGTCTTTTTTAAATGGACCGTCATTGATATTTTGTAAACTGTAAATCTGACAGCAAACTTTAAATGGGGACCTTTCCTTATTTTTTTTAAATTAAAAAATATTTAGTTAGAATATTTGTAAATGGCTGCCATTTTCCAATATGGCGGTCAACTTTCGAATTTCTTATGGAACACGAAATTATGATGATTTTGGATTTTACAAGTTACTTTAAGATGTTTTTGTTCTTGAGTTTTTTATAGGACTAACCGAATAAAAGTTAGAGAGGTATAATTTTTTTTAACACCCTATCTGAGCGGCAGAAACTTTTTAAAATCAATAAATACAGTTTTTGTTAATTTTTAAACCCATAATGCAGAGGAACTAAGTAGTGAAAAAACTACAAATTTGTCACGCATGAAAAATTAAGTTGATATCGGATGTTCAATATCAGCTCTTCATTCTCATTGTTGCAAATCGTTGTTTATCGAAAGCCCTCTGTTTATTAGGCTACAAGAATTCTGGATTCTGAATCAGCTGACAAATCTGTGGTTTTGTTATTTAATTCCTCTGCATTATGTTTTTAAAACGATAACAATTGTTGATTTAAAAAGTAATTTGTATGTCTAAACAATATTTTATTAGTGTTGAGAGCGTTTTCATAGGTTCAAAATGTTCCAATAAAAAAAATCTCAGATAGGGTGTTTTAAAAACTTTATACCCCTTGTAACAATCCAAATATATTAAATATATAGATAGGAGATCAATTAATTAATTAAGAAGGAAAGAGTAAAACATATGTTAAAAAAAAAGAAGAAGACATTTTCAGAACAACAAAGAAAGCCTATTGTGAAAAAGATTAATGAATTAACAAAAGCAAGCAGTCACCAAATTGGTCTGTGCTACGCATTTTAGTAATTGAACATTTTTCGAATCGAACATAACTATTGAAGACATCCAATATAACTGAGAGAAGAACCTCAAGTCCAGATTGCATCAAATATAGCTGAAAATCCAAGTAAAACGTTAAGAAAGAAGTAACAACGTTTGGTGAGACCTTTCCGATTATAAATAGGTTAAGTTGTGATCCTTGTATATATTAGTGGTGAACCACAGACTATTTATAAACTATAATCTATTGAACATTATTTCAGATACAAACAATTGTAAATATAATCAGAATTATGAACTCAGTGTTCTTTACTATGTAATCGTATTTTACCATATTACATCCTACCAGATAACCTTTCATAAACATTTCATTACCCATACATTCACCTTTTGTTTCTCAAAGTTATAGGCCTATATATATATATATACTTTTATAATATGTCTTTCTTGTTTATTAAATTAAGCTTATACTAAATTAAGCTTGGGAAAAGACGGCACCAACCTAACCCGAGATAAGTTTACTGATTATTAGTTGATGAACATTATTATTTTTTTATCATAAATCATTTGTGATATATTTTATGTCAAAACTATTTTCATTGATATTGAATCTTTCTTTGCCTGTGATTAAAGAACCCAGATCTCTTCATTATTAATTGTGTCGTTAATTATTTTACCAGATACAAGCTAGATATAGCCTATATTAAATAATATAATTTTATTATTGTGATAGGCCTAAGCTTGTATTTTGATAATCTAACTTCATAAGTGAGGCTTTCTATAGATAACTTTTACTATAACAAATAAATTTGTTATTGTAGCTTGGCACCCCAACGTGCAGGCTTCATAGAAAAGTTTAAATTAAAATTAAAAATAAATTACTAAAAAGTGTGTTATTGTACCCTGTAACTTTTAAATGGTTAGTTTTTTAAAAAACACCAAGAACAAAAGAGGCTTAAAATTCTTTGTAAAATCCAAAATCATCATAAAATGTAGGATGTTAAATAAGAAATTCGAAAGTTGATCGCCATATTGGAATATGGCGGGCATTTATAAATATTTTAACTACATATTTTTTAATTCCTCAAAAAACAAGGAAAGGTTTCTAATTTAAACTTTGATGTCAGATTTATCGTTTACAAGATATAAATGGTGGCCCGTTTAAAAAAGGCAGCCTGAATTTAAATAATACCAACAGGTTAAGCTAAAGTAGTGGCAAATTAGGCAAGTGTTTTAAATACTACAATGGATTTTACATTGAATGATTTTTTTAAACAATATCTTTAGTAACTGTATACATTTTAATATGAAACACAATATTTGTAACAAATTTACAGTTCAGAAAATTTTAAACAATATAGTATACAGTTTTTGTGTTACAGTAGCGAATAAAAACCATAACACACAAAACAATGCACAAATAAACAAGGTGTCGGCAATCAGTTGGAACTATACGGCAATATAGGGATAAATAAAGTTTGACAATTAATTAATTATAACTAAAAAAAAACACGTACGTTGTACGCCAACCTCAAACTAATATTATATTGGAGACAGAATATGAAATTAAACGATAAAGCGATTAAAATACAATATAATTCAGAAATAGAAAAACGTTTATGAATAAAATATTGTTTTTTGTGTTCGTGATAATTAATATTTAGTTTATAAATACTATTGTATTTAATTATTGCTAATACAAAAATTATAAACATTTAAATTATATTATGTTATAATTATATTATGTTTAAATTATATTATGTTATAATTATATTATGTTTAAATTATATTATGTTGTTTATTATTAAATAAATATGCCAAACGAAATATACATATTTTTATAGATAAAATATGTGATATTTAAAATTAAAAAAACACGTACTTTACATTGTAATCTCGAACTAATATTAAATTGTACACACAATAGGAAATTAAACGAGAAAATGTTTACGATGCAATAAAAATACAAATACTAAAACCTTTATTAATCTCACAAATAATCTCTCTTTGTGAGTTAAGGATAATATATATTTACAAATGTTATTAAGGTTAATAGTTTTTTAACCCTCTACCGGTACGGTGGTTTTGAGTGGCATACAAGGTACGGTTGGGTCGTTTCCGACCCGAGCATAATTAGGTGCATTTATGGTAAAAATACAAACAAAAAACATTTTATATATAAGATTATATATTTTTACAAGAAAAAATACCAATAATAACTCATTGTTGAGTGAAAAAAAATTATATACATTATTAATAATACTAATTTCATAACACTAAAATTTAAATGTATTTTTAAATAAGGGCCTACTTTATGTTACAATAAATATGC
>JAGFPH010023038.1:287-12196 GCA_018207615.1 Philaenus spumarius
TACCTCGACTTACGGCCTCGATTTATGGTCTGAGCTTTGCGAGTTTGCATTTCGACCTTGCTTCCTCCGATTATGGACTGCTTCGTTTCGCTCGTAGCGGAAAAATTTGCTTTTTTTGTACTTTATTAGTATACTACGTTTTGGTCAATTTTGGAAGAGCCATACACGCTATAAGGTCGTTAAAAACCCAAAATGTGCAGAATAATATTCTATATTTATTTATTTATTGTAAAATTATTGTAAACATTTAATTATCAACCAATTTTTATTGGCTATCATTTCTTATTTTTGTCGGTTGCCAAACAATACGTTTTTACGTAAACAAATCCGAATTTTATTTACATTTTGAAGTGAAAACTTCTGTAGGCGCACCGCTTCCCAAAAATATGTATACATGCGTGTATAGCAGAGTATATAGGTTAGGCCTACTTGTTGCTGGGGGTGAATCGGATTTTACCGTCACGCGTTTCACCATATGTATTGTGAAACGCTCTATTCCATCTGTTTGAACAAAGTTTTAGTTTTGCCGAGATTCGAACCAGCAGAGTCCATCACCATAGACCAGCACCTTAGACGGTTAGGCCATAATCGCATTGCTAATCTAGTATATTTGAGTTGATTATATAAGTTTAACAGATTGTCCTACGTCATGCTTAATCTATTAATGTTAATACAATGCATAGTTTAATTAGTAATACCTCTGAAATGGACATTGTGCTTCCTCATTTCGTAAGTTGTGTTGGTTAAAAAAAAGTTTACACTTATTAAGTGTGGTCTTAAGGGTCTGCTCCAGTAAAAATAAAATGGATTTTTATCCCATAAGAGCAATGTTAAATTTGAAACCATTTATTTCGTTTACTTTTTATCATAAAATTGTTTGCAAGGTCTCATTTTATGCACAGTCACAATGGCCTACTCATCCGTCTTGCAATTTAAATTTTTTTTAAATTTCTTTCATTTGTCAAGTAACTGACATTTAGTAAGTACATAGTTTGAATTTTTTTCCTAACACAATAAAAAATTAATAATGAAAAATAATTTGCAAGCCGGATCCGAAATTTTATAAAGAATATTCAGTTCTATTTTCAACACTCAATTACAAAAGATAGACTTATAAAATGGTTTGAAATGAGGCAATGTCAAAGCGTTCAGCTGCAAGAAATTGCACTGTTTAGATAGGGATACAGTGATACCGGAAGTGCGTTTCCTGTTGCTTTCTCGTTTACTGGAGCAGACTCTTAAGCACACAATTTCATTTTTATTTTTAAACCTAATAGAATATTAAATATTAAAATGTTATTAAATATTGGTTACTATTGTTCAAAAAGGGTTTAATTAAGTATGTACTAAATTTAAGATCTCAAATCTTATTTTTTTAACCCTAGAACACTAGCGTACGGAAACTTACGTGCGGCTCCGACATTTTGTCCCCTCCCCTTCTCCCCCACTGTTGCCTTTGAGACTGCTTTGTGGATACGTTGATCTGTGTTATAGTTTGTTGCCGACTTTATACTCCACTGTCTAAACAACACGTAAATTTTACGTATCTCTAGTTTTAACAGCATATCTTACTCGTGATAGAAATGAAGTTGTTCCTCAGACAGGAAGAAAAACCTACTGTTCATTTTGAGATTAAAAAAGGAAGTGGATGTCATATAGCTGGGGAAAAGTTATCTGTGGTGAATATCAAGTGAAAAAATGCCCTCAGTGTGCATAGGTTCCGAAATAATGAAACATATGTAATGAATAATATTTAATAATAATAATTCTTTTATAAAGTTAATATCATGTAATTTGTTAAAACAATTTTATTTTAAAAAGTAAAAATGATTCAATTTGTATATGTAGCTTTAATTTGTTCACCATTTTCCGGGAATATCCAGGTATTAGAGGGTGCACGTCAATATTACGTGTCGCTAGTAATAACGAAATTCCGACTAACGCTAGTGTTCTAGGGTTAATGGCACTTAAAGTTCAGGTTTTTAACATAGACGATATAGGCACTACAAGCTCCACCCGCTTCACAGTTTAACCACTAACGTCACGTTTTAAGTCTACCATGAACCCTGTTCAAGAGAATTCTACATTTTCTGATATCTGCTCCAAGTACAAACAGAGTAGAGAACGAGTTAAGTTAAATAGCGTAATAAAAACAAGCATTACAAAATCATCACCACTTTATAACTGAGAATTCGTTCGGACGAGGATGGAATAAAAGCGAAAACGTCAGATTGAGGGAAGGTTTTTACGACCCTTTTAGCTTTAATGGCCTTTACGTCTTGTATACGATACGCATTGTTAATTTTCGACAGAACGCAGTAGTAATAATATCGCGGTTTACATTCAGACTTTCGAATTTATTAAGTGAAAATATAGAAACCAAGTAGTGTTTTACTTGTATTGAAACATTCAGCGCCCGTCCTTGACACAAATAACATAAACATGATTGTCTGTAGTCAAATAATGTTTAAAAGATGTAACTTTAGGTTAGGCCTATACTGAACCAACACACGTTTCTTTAATGCATCTACATTCATTACCATAGATAGCAAGCAAGTTAGAAAATTTAGACGTTTAGAAAAAATAGAAAATAGTCAAATTCACTGGCGGCCAGTACTTGGCACCACTACTGGACGCCACTATTGTCCACGTGTACAAGGGCCTATATTGAACGACCAATTGAATTTCGACTCTAATAACTTGTATGACACTGCGATAAGAGTTCAAGAAGCCCGCGGTAAGAACATGTTCCGAGTGCGTGAGACAACAGACCGACAGTTGCCGTCCGGTAGCCAGAAGGTGTACACCAAAACGTACTGTCTTTAAATGTGCTTTGAGTAATTAATTTTAATAATTGACGACCTCGGTCGAGTAATTTATGTTGTCTCAAGATGGGATAAAAGTACCGAAACGTGTCAAATATAAAAAAAGGTCAGTTGACGGAAACAGAGGTAAGAAACTTTATTTATTTAACAATGAACTTTCAATGAAATACCTTTGTATACATTAAAAAAAAATATAATAGAAACATCCATTTTAAATTTAAAAGCGTTAGAAAACCAAGGATTCAATCTGGCATACAAGACTACCAAAACCTCAAACCGTTAATATCTCAAACGATCACCAAGATATATTACAAGACCGGGATCTATAAATTTAATTTTAAACAAATGTATACGATTTCTCAAATAAATATATTGAAAGACTTTCCCGTTATACATATACCATCCAGTAGGGACCCAGACGCATCCGTCACCAAATCCAACTTTGCGGAGCATTTAGTAAACGAGGTTCACACGTACACTGCATAGATACAAACAATTAAATTCTGTAATTATCCAATTCAGGACACAAATTGAACAATTTCGAGGCTTTCCAAATGTATGCAATTGCAATTACACGAAGGACGAAGGAAACCTATTGAATGACCAAACTCAATTTCAAGCCAACTTAAACTTTGACCTGATAGATAAAGCCCCACCTACAGCCTCCAAACCACCAACATGACAATCAGTCCTTCAATTGTAATACAAAAAATGTGCACAGTCACTTACTGTGACGATAACTGTTGTATAATATGTTAAGTGTGTTTTTTTTAATAATTTGCAAAAATTTAGTATGTTTTACAACATTTTTACTTTTTCCACCCTATACGTAGTATATGGAGAAAGTATTGTTTTCGTAAAAATGTTCGAATTTGAATTTTCAGTTGAAATATCTGTTTTGGTGCTCCAAGAACCCCAAAAAAATTTTTAGTGCAATTATCTGTATTGGTGCTCCCTGAACCCAAAAAAGTGTTTTTAGAGTGGTGTCTGTCTGTCAGTCTGTCTGTATGTATACACGACCAGAGAGGACACTATTGGTCCGATTTTCATGAAATTTGGTATGTAGGTACTAAACCCTAATATCTCCAAGGGTTTTTTTTCATTTTTTGGAATTTTTAATTTTTAAGGGTAATTAACGGCTCTAACGATTTTGATCAAATTTTCAGTATTTATAGTGCTTAAGATGCCAAACAAAATGACACCACCCGCTTTTATCAAAACTTCGGCGGTTTATAATTATGGGAAAATATTTAAAAATAAACAAGTTTGTGTAGTCAATCTAGCATCGCGGCAGCGGCCGCATGGGGTAGTACCACGGTAGCGAGCACGGCCAGTAATTCGTAGGTCGCGCGATCGAATCCCGCCTAGGACAATAATTTTTTTATACGATTGACGTAGGTAGAATATTATTTTTTTGTTTTGCACTAAAAAGTAGTAAATAAAATGATTAAAAACAATATTATTTTGACTACAGTAAGTTGGGAGAAAGTTTGTGTCAGTTAACTGATACCGTTTATTTATTAATGTTTTTATTTAAGTGTTTTAATTTTTCTGACCTTGCCTGCTAGTTTTGCGATGCAGCTTAATATGATTAGGTTAGTAATAGTAGGCTAAATAAATATGTCATAGTTTGAATACACCGTCAAACTAATAAACATCTTACAAAATGAAATGGTAAGCAAAATATGATAAGTCCTCCTCAAATTGGCAAAAAATATGTTTTTTTATTTCTAATTGGAAAAAGAATACAGATGTGCTTAAGACCACACGGTAGAAGTGTAAACTTCTATGACGGCATTCTGATAAATATAAAATATATCGTGGAAATAATTTTAGTTGTAAAAAAAATCCTGCACAGAACAAATTTCAAAATTACACACAACTTTTATTATTTTAACACTACCAAGTACGCTATTTTAACACAACTTACAACATGAGGAAGCACAATGTCCATTTCAGAGGTATTACCAGATAAACAACTTTAACGCAACTTACAAAATGAGGAAGCACAATGTCCATTTCAGAGGTATTACCAGGTAAACTATTTTTAACACAATTTACAAAATGAGGAAAAACAATATCCATTTAAAAGGTATTACCAAGTACACTATTTCAACACAATTTACAAAATGAGGAAGCACAATGTCCATTTCAGAGGTATTACCAGGTAAACTATTTTTAACACAATTTACAAAATGAGGAAGAACAATGTCCATTTCAAAGGTATTACCAAGTACACTATTTCAACACAATTTACAAAATGAGGAAGCACAATGTCCATTTCAGAGGTATTACCGAGTAAACTATTTTTAACACAATTTACAAAATGAGGAAGCACAATGTCCATTTCAAACGTATTACCAAGTAAAGTATATACTCTGCTATATACACATGTGTACTATACACATAGTAGAGCGTGACGGTAAAATCCGATTCACCACCCGCAAAATATTTTGGATGCGGTGGGCCTAAAGAAGTTTACGCTTCAAAAATCACAGGTTAATATAACACACCAGACACATGTTATCTATTTCACAGTTCGCAAATGTACGAGTAACTTGACAGGACGAAAACGGACGTAAAATATTGAAACAATATTCACCTTTCGGTTTGACATTGGTCGTTTGGTTATTCGATTGCGGAGTCATGTGTTGGCCGCAACATGTAATAATGTCAGTGGTCAATTCGTTCATCACAATGGAAACACAATGAATACAAACGTTTGTGGGTCGGACGTGTAGTTATGATTTTAATATTTCAATCGTTGCTTCTGTCGTTAGCATATAATGTTTTCAATTCCGTTTGTTACACATTGTCGTTTAAAAGAAATTTCTAGAATTTTGATTTTGCGTTGTGGAAACGTGGGTAAATGTAAAGTAATAATTTTTAAATCGAAATCAGTGCACGTAGAGTGATGTAATTTAAAGGGTAGTTATTCTATTGCATTTCATTGACTTAACTAATCGAATTGCAAAATGGGTTTTATGCCTCTTAAGAATGTACTACACAAATTTATATTTATATTTTGTAAACCTTTATAGGCCTAGATAATACAGTACACCTTTGTTTGTTTTTACCCAATCTAAATTAAACTGTACCAGATAAACCATATACTTTCTTCCAGTTGAAACTTTATATCTTCCCAAGAGTAGCATAGGAGGTGGTTATTTAGAATTGCAAAAGTAGGAAAATGTTACCATGGAAAATATTAGATGCATGTAACAAACATCCATATTATATTATTATTACTTTAACTATTTGATCGATTTCGAACAAATTTGAACCAAACATGTCAATTAGGCCTGTATAGATGCACAAAAAAAGGGTTAGAAAATTTTTGAAAAACAACCCTCTTTTTAGCTTAAAACCCCCAAAAATTAGTTATTACTATTATTACCTAAAGGAGAATTTTGTTGAAAAGATATGGTTTTGTGCATATGGTAGGGTACATTAAGGGCTACAAATAAGCCAAATTTTATCAAATTCGTTAGAGCCGTTTTTGAGAAATTTAGATTTTTCTCGTTTTTTTTTGCCATTTTTGTGGGGTAAAACACTTTAAAAATCAAAAATTAGAAAAAATGAAAAATCTCCTTTAGATATTCCAGAACTACACCTGCATACCAAATTTCATCAAAATCGGACGGTTGGTATGGTCTTCAGCTCTGTACACATCCTTACAGACACACGGACTGACAACACCAAAAAAACAGTTTTTTGAGTTCAGGGAGCAAAAAAACAAATAATTCCACTAAAAATATGTTTGGGTTCCGTGAGCACCAACACAGATAATTCCACTAAACATTTTTTGGGGGTTCAGGGAGCACCAAAACAGATAATATAACTAAAAATTAAAATTCTAAAATTTGGGCGAAAACAATACGTTCTCCGTATAGGGTGGAGAAAGTAAAAACTGATAGTTGTGAAGAATTGTAAAAAACCTGATTCTAAATTAGCCCAATTGGTTGAAAATAAACGTGTTTTGGTTCATTGTAGGCCCAACCTAAAATTATGTTCAGTTTTTAATCCAAATCAGCTGTTTTATATATAATATGTAACAACCAATGTTTGAATTGAAAATATACTAAGCGTTTGTAGTAGATTTTTGTTTTTGTTTGCTTTAAGTTCGTCAATCTATCCTAAAAACGCTGTTGGTTTTGAAGAATAACGAACGGATTATAAATGCTAAGTAACTCCGCTATGGTAATGAATGTAAACAAACATGTGTTACTAAACATTTTATTAGATCAGCTGTTTCCGTGAGTTATGCTCTTGAAGAAATGATGTTCGGTTTCCCCAAATTTGAAAATTTTCCAGGAACTTTTCAAGTTTTTCTTTAAATAAAAACCTAATTCGGACTATTACCAACATTTTAAAACAAAATGTAGCCAAATGGTCCAGCCGTTCTCAAGTGATGCGTTTACCAACGAACAGCGTTTCATTTTTATTACGTAGATTATACATTTCAATCAACTGTTGTATGTGTTATTTTATTGTATTGGTTGCTGTGGCAATGAATGTACATACATTCAAATAACATGGCTTTGTTAGTTCGTCAGTCTAGGCCTAACCTAAAATTATTTTGTGTTTTTTATTTTATTTATGTGTTTTTCCTACATTTTAATACTTATTCTGCTATTCGGGGCTGAGACAAATCCAACGAATCAAAGATTATAAAAGTTGGTTCAACCGTTTTTGAGTTATATGTGTTGTAACAAACAAGAATTTGTTTTATATAGATTAAGGTATTTGTGAACAAGCAGCTGTTTGCATTGATGTTGGGTTATTACTATAGAAACAAAGTTTAAAATTACTATATATAGATAGGTTAATAGCAGATTCATACCAGGTATATAGGTAGGCTCACACATCTACTTACTAGCTGCTCTTTACAATTCGGTCGCCAACGAATTGGTAGCAGAACATTGTCAACTAGATTTAAACGGGAAGTGTTCAGTTAGTGAGGTCTTTATGCTTTCAAGATATCCAAAAAAAATAATTCGACCACGCAGCTGAACCGCTTACATGAGTTGAGCAAATTTCCAAAATTAAGTTTATAGGCCTATGTTTTAGGGTTTCAACCAACAATTTGGGAAACAAGTCTATTCACGACGGTGTTGAATAGCTGCAAAATGGTTCGCACGCCATTCCGCATAATGGGAGTATCTTCAATATACAAAGCATTGAGTTCTTCGCACGCTATTCTGAATATTGGGAGTATCTTCAACACACAAAACATTGCGTGCTTCGCACGCCAACCCCCGTATTGGGAGTACCTTCAATACACAGTGCATTGCGTGCTTCGCACGTCAACCCCACGGCAGAATCCACCACATGGCTTTGAACCCGGGTAGGCTACTTCTATGGTATTTTACGTTTTGATCGATTTTGGGGGAACCAAGCGAGCTATAAGGTCGCGTAAAAAAACAAAATGTACAGAATAACATCCTACATTTGTATTTCTAGAAAAATCTCAAAAACAAATTCCTTATCGTAGGAAAAATCTCAAAAAAATAGTTACTTCCGATCAAAAAACGTGCTTGTGATTGTTTGATTTTTTTTTGCTAACGAACTCTTCCGAGCGACATAGACAACTAACATGTGTACCAAATTTGAACCAAATCGGACTTAAAATGCGGCCGATAGAGTGCGAACACATATATGTATAGATATATATATATTTATGATTTTTAATGATACTCCTAAACATGATCGGTGCAATTTGCTACTCCCGACCTTCGGTCTTACCATAAAGGCCACTGAAATAGCTCATTTTTGCTATGGAAATTCGCTAAAAAGCTAGGTACCGAAGTGACAAAGACGATTCTTGAGTGTTCTAAAAGCTTCCAGAATGTGCCAGTCGTCGCGTCGCGTCGTTTCTCCATCCAAGTCGCTATAACTCCACAACCACTCTGCATCCTCATGGTTTTATGGTATCGTTGTAATATATCCAACAATGTCTATGATGAAGGTTTCGGTTTGGAACTACAGGGGTTGGGTTTGCAGATTTGGTTGTCAAAATAGCCCAACGAACCAACAGATTTGTGGGAATTCTGTAAAGAAACTGGGAATCGAGTAGGGAAGTGACCCTGAACGTTCTAGAATCTTCCAGAGTATGCCAGACAGAATATTCCAGAAGGTTATAGAATCTCCCAGATGATCCAAGAACGTTCCAATCATTTCTGGAACATCGAAGATACTTCCGGAACGTTCGATATCGTTTTAAAATGTCCTAGAAAAGAGCTATACCTGGCACATGTTCTTAGAAAACATTTTAGTTAACATTACTGAATTAAATAATAGCTTTTGCTTACTGGCGCATAACCGATCATGTATGCAAGTCTAAATGGGAAACATATATCGATTTTAAACTCGTTTTAGGTCAAAGAACTCTTACTGTTTACACGATATTTCTTTCGCTCATTCATTCACGCTTGCGAGCGAAGACGTGGGTTTCCTTGCTGGTATTTTACAAAATCTGTTGTCTCAGTGGTTTTACGACATATTTCTGTTAAAATTATCAACTCGTAACTTTCAACAGGTCATGGTCTGGTAGCGCTGCAAAGTGCTCTGCGATTAAACCTGAAAGCGTCGTAAAATGTAACTTGCCTCGATCTGGAGTTTGTGTTTTTATTTTGTTCTTATTTGAGACGAGATCTCAGTTACTGTGTGGTAATTACATTGTATTGCCAGGGCTTTATTACGTTATGCATAGATTGTGAGTCTTTCATTTTGTTGTAGCAATAAATACACAAATCAAATGATCGATTCGTACCTTGTAGAAGTCGATAATACATAAACAGTATTTTTTCTTCAGTAAAAAGTAATTGTATAAACAAATGGATGATAAAATGTTTGGACTTTTGATACGAGGCAGGCAATTGTACAATACAGTAGAGGCACGGGGATGGATCAATAACAGATAAATTGTTTGTTTGCATCAAACTGTCATTGCTGTGCTGTCGGTATTTATGGAAGCGGTTAGTGATTGGTTTATATCGTGTTGTTAAAACGTATTGACTGAAATTAAAACACACGTTTGTCCCTTTTGTTAAAAGTAGAAAACTACTGAGTAGTAGAATAATTCGACCACGCAGCTGAACCGCTGACGTGAGTTGAGCAAATTTCAAAAATTAAGTTTATAGGCCTTTGTTTTAGGGTTTCAACAAACAATTTGGGAAATACGTTTATTCACGACGGTGTTGAATAGCTGCAAAATGGTTCGCACGCCATTCCGTATATTGGGATTATCTTCAATAACAATGCATGCGTGCTTCGCACGCCATTCCGAATATTGGGAGTATCTTCAACACACAAAGAATTTCGTGCTTCGCACGCCAACCCCCGTGTTGGGAGTATCTTCAATACAAAATGCATTGCGTGCTTCGCACAAAAACCCCACGGTAGAATCCACCACATGGCTTTGAACCGGGTACTTCTATGGCATTTTACGTTTTGATCGATTTTGGGGGAACAAAGCGAGCTATAAGGTCGCGAAAAAAAATGTGCGGAATAACAGCCTACATTTATATTCGTAAAAAAAAACTCAAAAACAATTTCATTCTCGTAGAAAATATGTAAAAAACAGTTACTTCCGGTCAATAAACTTGCTTTCGATTGTTGGATTTTTTTGGCTAACGAACTCGTCCGAGAGACATAGACGTAGGCCACTGCAATAGCTAATTTTTCCTATGGAAATTCGCTAGTAAGGAAGGTTGTTAACATGAAATTATCTTAAAACCCACTCCTCAGTAAAAAAAAAATGGCGTCTTCCTTTAGTAGTAATATTCCTTTAGTCTTTATTTAATTTCAATATATACATAATACATGAAAGGTTCTTAGTTTCATCAAAGAAGGAGCAGCTTGATCTTACTATTATGTTTAAATTGTGCTCATTGTTCAATATAAACTCATTTTAGAGCTGAGTTCACGAAAGGAACAAAGACTTAAAGATACGATAAAAAACAACTTGAAAGCAAATCGCTTCAGAGTAATTTAGCCTTGTTTGCACTTTGTTCATATAAATAATAAATTTATAAAGTCAAGAAGTCTTTCTTAACAATAAGAAGGAATAGAAAGAAAGCAAACAGTTTTTTTTTAAACTTGTTATATTAAGTTTCCAAGTTAAAGACTTATACACAATTACATTGATGTAATCAGTTTTCGTGGACATATTAAATGTGAACAATGTAGATATGCATAAAATAAATCAAGGGCATCTGCGTGATTCGCACGCCAAGATATTGTTCAAAGTTTCAACGCTTAAACGTATTAAAGCATGTCTGTTGCACCCAGATGATTTTTAACGTTCGCGGTAAGAGGGCGGAAATAGAGCCAACGGCGTTTGGCTGGCTTCCAAGATGTCACGATATGAATACTTTTTTTTGTTTCAACTTCAGGTGCTTTGCAAAATTTCACTTTAATATTTAGATAAATAACGGAATATAAATTCCTAGACGTATGATTTACGTCAAAACATGTTGAAGGGGTATTATTAAAAGGGAAAGCACACATCTAATACGAGTTAAAGGCAATACTTATTGATCTGTGTTCAAATTAAATAGACTGGTGCTTGCTATTTTACTGCCAAAGTAGTTTGCTCTCAACAGAAATTATGTAAAATTTATGTTTGCTGTCTATAGTTTTAATTTTACATTAATTGGATAAATATTTAATAGAGAGAGAATAAGAAAGTCCATTATTTATTTTTTAGCATAATTTTTTTACTAAAACCTAAATGTACGTTATGTATGACATTAATATGTATATATTATAAATGAAGCAGACCTGACTGAATAATTGATTCATACTCAACGTACTGCCAAAACAGTTATAGCTAGAGCTTTACAATTAATTTTCAGGATAGATACCTCTATGTAGAAGTCTTTTAAGAAAGGTTTTTGCAAAATATTGATTTTTACGGTTGAAAATGGTCAAAATACGAGGGTTCTGTCCCAGCCCTATAAAAGATAAAACTGCTGATTTAAATCAAAATGTTTGCAACACAATTCTAGGTGTGGCCCAATCTGAACCAACACACTGCAACGATCTACCACCCCCCCTCCTAATCTGTTCTACCTCGCTTTT
>JAGFPH010023040.1:0-11630 GCA_018207615.1 Philaenus spumarius
GGTACTGCTGGAACTTGGTGAGTGCGAAAACTACACCCAGGCACTCAAGTTCCATAGTGCTGTAATTGACTTCATGTTTATTCAATGGCCTGGAGGCAAAGGCCACTGGCATGAGGTCTCCATTGTAGTCTTGTGAAAGAGCTACCCCTAAGGCTGTGCCCGAGGCATCGGAGTGCACTACGAATGGCTTTGAAAAATCTGGGAGGCGGAGTACGAGGTTGCTCGTTAGAGCTGCCTTTAGGGTGTTAAAGGCGAGCTCTTGCTGGGGTCCCCACTCAAAGCTTACGCCTTTGCGCTTAAGCCTATTGAGTGGTTGAGAAATAGTGGCGAAGTTTTTAATAAACTTTGAGTAGAAAGCTGCCAACCCCAAAAATCGAGCAACCTGTTTTAAATTTTTTGGGGTAGGATACTCAGCAATAGGCTGGACTCGATCTGGGTGGAGGGTAACGGATTGGTTTTTGAAAACGTGGCCTAAGAACTGAATATTGTTAGCGGCCACGGTCATCTTTTCGGGATTGATGGTCAGTCCGGCGGACTGCAAACGGTTGAGTACCGTTTCCACCTTGGCGAGGTGGTCGTCAAAGGTGCCATCGGAATACACACACAAGTCGTCGAAAAAGGTGTAGACGTACTTGTACTTTATGTCCCCAAAAATCTGCTCAATGAGCCGGGTAAGAACCAGGCCTCCACTGGCCAACCCGAAGGGAACAAAGTTATAGTGGTACTGACCAAATGGCACCACGAAAGCTGTATATTTGCGCGACTCCTCATCGAGAGGTATTTGGAGGTAGGCCTGGTTAAGGTCTAGTAGTGTAAACCACTTTGCCTTACCCAGGTACTGGAAAGCCGACTCCAGTGTTGGTATGGGGGTAGCTTCTAAATCGGCTATCTCATTGATAGCCTTATAGTTTACGACCATTCTGGTCTTGCCACCCTTTTTGGGAACTAAAAATGCTGGACAGGCGTAGGGGGAGGTGGATGGACTGATGACGCCGCGAGCTAACAAGTCGTCGATATGTTCTCTTAACGCTTGTAGCTTAGGAGGGGCGAACTGATAAGGTCTGGCTCTTATTATTTTGGTGGAATTTATTTTAATGTTATACGAGATTAGGTTAGTTTTTCCTAATCTGCTGGTTACAGTTTGCGGGAATTTTGAAATAAGGTTTCCAACTTTACCCAACTCTTGGGGTGAAAGATTGGCGCCAGACTTAAAAGGTTGTTGGGTTTTAGTAACCAGCTGGTCGGGGGTAATGGTGCATATAAGGGGTGACGCGTAAGGAAACCTGACTTCGTGACCCTGAAAGTCAATTGAAGCTTTGGTTTTACGCAAAAAATTGCAACCGAGAATTAGTTTATAGGGTAAATTTGGAGTTACTAATAAAGGAATATTCCATGATAATTTCCCTAGCTTAATATGTAGAAGTATCTGGGTGTCGAAAACCAACCTCTGACTGTTGGCCGTGTTCGCTGATAATCGAACCGGTTCGATACTTTTAATAGCGCTTGATTTTTGTTCGATTAATGCATCGAAAAATGATTTATTTATCAGGCTATATGTGGAACCGGTGTCGACCAGGGAACAAACGCTATTATTATTAATTGTGGCGACAACAGTTACAATATCATAGGTGGCTGCCGACACCCTAATTGGTCCCTGGGGGACCGTAGCTAGGTTGGGGGTATTTGGGTTGAGACTTCTTTCTGAGGCCTCACTTAGTAACCCGTTGGGTGACATACGGCAAGCTTGACTCCTCGGATTTGGTCTAGGCGGCGCTGGTCGGTTGTAATTATATTGTTTATTATTGGATCTTTGGTGATTAGATGACACTTTATTTGGTTTACTAGTGGTTCGATAAACTGGTGGTGGTGAACATTTTAGGGACATTAAAGGTGGAGGTGTGCTCGTTTGTTGTTGAAGTTTTGTTGCCGTACATGTGATTTTATTCTTATTGAAAAGGTTTGTTTTATTAGCCTTATTTGATGCTATTTGAGGGTTAACTATTAAATTTGTACCTTGTTGTGAATAAATGTGTTCCAATAAAGGGATCTTGTTTATGAGTTCATTGGTGGACCCTAATGTCCCAATTGCTCTTAATATGGAAGTGTATTTTGTTTGCATGCCAGAAAGGATGATGGATAGACGTTGCTTTGGAGTAAATGTTGGAAAAAACAAATTGGAATAATTTTCTATTTCATTTGTATAATCCCAAAGCGGTTCGTTCTTAGCTTGTGGTCGGTATACCAAAGAGTGGATGGCAGTATGTTGCTGCAGTGGTGAATAGATAGTATTAATGTAAAACATAGAAAATTGTTTAATTGTTAATTGATTGTGGAGTGCTTGGTATATTAATTCTGTAGTTAAACTTTTAGAATTTGGTATTAATTGTAGTAAAATAAGTTTATCGCAATATTGGTGGAGTGTTGCAATGTGGTTGAGCTTTATTAGTATATCTAAATTCTGATTTGATGGTTGGTCGTTGAAAAGCCCTATTTCTTCAATCATTTTAGCAGCTGTGAGTGGTAATGCTGTCAATTGTTGGGGTTCGTGTAAAAAAGTAAATTCTTTGGACCTATTATTTTTCGGTGAAGTTTGTACACTTGTTATTGGTGATTGGTACAAGTTATCTAGGTGCGAATCTAACTGCTCACGAATACGCCTTCTATTTACGTCTAAAGAAATATCAGGTGTGAGACCCCAAAAAGTTAACAACCGGTTGGCTTGGAATACATTCAACTTGGCGATCCATTTCCTGTGCGGTGGTATAATATTAATGGGAAAGGGGAACGGTTTTGGTACTTCGAGTTCCCAATCAATGTCAGTAATCATAGTTGGTTTGGTTGGTATATGAGTCTGGTGTTTCATTATCAATATTTGATTAATTTTTAAATTCGGTAACTATTATTTTTTTGCTATAGGCTATATGGTTGTCAAGGTGTGGCTATAGTTTTGAGAAATAATTAATCCGGATCAATGTTATTATAAAATCTGTTGTCGGTTTACTATTGTTGATTTAGGAAGAATACTATTTTTTGAAATAAATTTGTTTTGAATTATTGTTTTATATAAAGTTTTTTCTAAAATTATTTAAAAGTTTGGCGTTATTTAAAATATATAAAGATTTATTAAATATTGTAGGCTGTAATATTTATTTGATGAATTAGCTGCAATTCCGAGGGACGTTATTACTTAAAAACTATTAACTGAAAAAAAATTTTCTGAAAACAACAAAATACAAAAATAGACAATTATTTATTTGTAATCACCAGCTCAATCTGAAAATGGAAAGGCCGGGTAGGCTTGTAGGAACTGAATTAAATATGAAGGTAATAATTTGCAAAAGTAAAGAATATATAGCAGTATAATACCTGTAAACAATAGATTATAAACACACAAAACAATTTACCTGCGTTCGGTTACTTATATCGTAGCTCCAGATGTCCGGGACGTTTCAATACCTTGGCTAAATAATATGCTGTAAACAACCTATTTATGGGTAATAAGCTTAATAATAACTGTTGTAGCTTATTTATTGGTTAAATTGAACAATATTTAATGTGCATTTACTTTGGGTCAATTGTTAAGGTGTAACAAAATTATTATTTTATTTGGAATTTTTTTTGTTTTAAAATTATTGAATATTATTTGAAACTATTTTTGTAATATTATTAATATTGAGGCTGTAGAATTATAATAAAGTGATCATTGATTGAATTTATTGTACAAAAATATCTTATCTATAAGTAGAGAATTAGGTTAAGTATGGTTTAACTATTTCAAAATTGTTTAAGATTAATTAAATTAGTCAATGTTTTTTGAAAGTACTGTAATTTGCTGTAATGTTGTAATACAGTTTTGATTTAAATGTCAGTGTTACAATTCAGTTGAATTAGAAATAAGATTTAGATTTCTAAAAAGGGAAAATAGTTAGGCTATATGTGTTTAAGTATCTGAGTATAGGCCTAATGTGTCTATCACTGCGTTGTAATGAACAAGCTGTTAGGTTTGTAGGTTATAGGCCAATGTGTAGTGCAAGATATTGTATCACTGTTAACTACCAGGTGTAGGCCATATGTGGTCTGAAATGGCTAAAAAGTGTATATATTTTGAATAATTTATGTAAAATTACGTCACCTGTAATACTATCAAACAGTATTGACGAAATTATTGAAGTATTTCCAACACTATGCTATATTGAATACCATTTCAACATGCACAATTGGCAGAACTATCCTATCAATGCAACATGAGTAGTTATCAGACAATATATTACAAGGACTGTAGTATATTAGACTAGGCCTAAAAATTATTAACACCTATTTTACCTATGAAACACTGAAATATGCAAAGTAACTGGACAATATCACTAACACTGTAAAATATATATTGTTTGGATGGCCAAACTAAGAAACAGTACTATCAGCTGTCAGTTGTATGACACAAACATGGTAGGCTATAAATCTGTATCATTAATGTGAGTTTTATCCTAAAGTATTGTAACAGTAACAATATTTTCAATGAAAAAAGGATTACTATTTGAAAAATAGCAAGTAAATTATTATCCAGCACAATCACTGACAAAGAAACACAAAATTGGGTTGTTGTTGACAGATATAATATTTTAAGACTGTCAGAGCTGAGTTATTTGTTATACTATGAAACAATTATTTTGGTAGAAAAGTTTATAAAAGGCCAGGTTACACATTCACTATATGAACTTGGTGATTTGACAGACTAAATGTTGTAAATAACACTATATATGTGGGAAAATTATGTCTGATGAGGTGCAACTATTGTATACAGACTGGTGCAGGCTAGGCCTAAATGTATTATGTTTATAAATTTTGCAATGAAATTATATAGATTGGTATGTTTATAGTTTATTGGTTAGGGTGTTGTTATGTAACAAAACACAAAGTACGTTTTACCAAAGGTAATCTTAAATTGGTTAGGCCTATTAAACAATATTCAGTGTCACTGGATGTTTATGTGTACATCAAACTTTCTTTGAGAGGTTAGGTCACTTAAAGTTCTTTTTGGTAGACTCTCAGTTCAGTAATTTGACTTCCAAATATGAATAAAATAAGGCACTGCTTATTATAATATAATAATAATAATTCATGTACTCACCAATAAAGCAGGAATCATAAACAAAAGAAACACTATACCAACCTTATGACTCACACTAAATGGGACTAGGCCTAGAAATTAATATAAGGCAAAATTTAACGGCAAACGTGTATAATTAATATTATGATATTCGTTGATAAAATTTATTATTGAAAAGATTAGTTCGGTTAATTATACAGTAAAAGATTAATTACAAAAATTTAGTATGGTGACTAGTTTGCAAAAAATAAGAAACGTGGTTTTTACCGGCGGAAGTGACGTATATGGTAATAGACAGGTATGCTATGGTTAATCTACAAAGTCGGACATGAATAAAGTTGCTTATTAGGCTTAATATCGATGGAAATTTATAAATAAAAATTAATTATTCCGGGACGCGACCTCGCTTCTGCTACCACTTACTGTACCAGTTTTCCCTTTTGATGTTATTGGGAATCACTAGTCAGCGTGTATTTGCACCGAGTTAGTAAATTTTTGGAAGACGTGACTGGAACTGTCGGTGCAAATGGACGATAGCCGCATACCCAGACCAAATTTATTAATCACCAACCCTAATTTAACCGATTGCCTTCAGCCGTACCCTGCAAATCCGACTCTCCCAGCTTTTAACAAGCGCTTAATTAATTAATATAAATCTAAACTAATACACTTTAACTTTCACTAAATCACTAGTCACCATTTGTACACGGTAGGCTTCGAACCGAACCGAACTTATTACCGCTTAATATTTATTACGAGTCCGCGATTGGTTATATTCTCACGTTCCGCGATTACCGATTATAATAAAATGTTAATTACGTTTGCTTATGGCATAATAAGGAAAGATTACAGTGAGCGTAGAACTTCGTCACCGACGGACGTTTCACCTGCAGCTTACGTCTAGTTGATAGGTCGGCACTTGGAACTACACTGGTTTGGAATTCAATGTCAAGCTGCAAGGTCGGTTCTGACGCGCATGCGTGCAACTAGTCCAGCTGTCTGGTAGATTAAGGTAACCGAGTTCGGTAACTCGTTACAATACACACCTCTTTAGTAACATTACAGAGGAGTTTATTATAGTATTTAAATGATGGGGGATTTGCAAAATTCATTATGGCACAAACGTTTTTGGCCGCGACTTCTCCGTTACCAATGCACCTAAACGCGTACACCAATCTAGTATTTATTTCACTTTTTCCCTCAGCAATCTTACTATCATTTCTTTCAGATACTTCAAATGTACATTCACTACATACTACGGTAATTTTACAGCTTAGGCCTAGTCTACTGTTAGTTTTTATCCATAGCGAACCGCCACATTTTACGCAAACTGCGATTTTTAATAGCAAATTTTCAAACTTATTTAGGTTCACAATATCATTGCATTCATCATTATCTGTGCAGAAGGAATCATACTCAGGTAAACTAGCTCGTAATTTCCTTTTGGATGTGCTTTCTCTCACTGTAATATTGGTTTGGTTTGGAGTACAAACTGTAGTACTAGTACAAGGCCTAGGCCTAGTTTGGTCAGCATCTGGTTCAACTTCATTAGGCCTAAAACGTTTTGTGTTTGCATTACACACATGTTTACGTTTTTTGTAAACCCTAGTAGGAGCCCTAGGCCTTTTTTTATATTGAAATAAGCACGTGAAACACTACACATAACACATTTACACACAACTACTGAGAAACATCACAATATTTTGTATTATAACCATAAATGTTTACAAAACACTCCAATGACTCCAATACAAGCAGACAGCTGTTGAATCAATAGTAAACAGTGCTGCCAACCGGGCAAC
Source organism: Philaenus spumarius (assembly GCA_018207615.1). Taxonomy (NCBI): domain Eukaryota; kingdom Metazoa; phylum Arthropoda; class Insecta; order Hemiptera; family Aphrophoridae; genus Philaenus; species Philaenus spumarius. The sequence continues at coordinate 6,910 of JAGFPH010023040.1, forward strand.
TGTAATACCACATTATAAACAGTTAGATAAGTAATATGCACTATAACGAGTGTATCAAAATGTTGTCACCTCGAGCTCCAAAATTGAAGGTGCAACATTTACAAAAACGCTTATAAAACGAGTTACACTGCAAGGAATTGCATATATTTGGTCTTAAAATAATCGTGAGATTCTAAGCTATAATAAAACATCAACAAACGAAAAATCGATAATTTTTTACCAAAAGGCCATCCGACTCCCCTTAAGGAGGGACTGGAGGAGGTGGAGGCCTCAGCTCTGTCTTCTTGGACAGTCGGCTTGCGCACAGGTACTCGCCGCTTCCTTGGATGTGCTTCATCTGTGCCAGCGTCAGATTCGCTTGCGTCAGCATCTGAAACATATGAGTTGGAAGGAGTGATGTTAACCTCCTTACGCATAGCTCTCTTTCTGGATCTCTTAGCTGCGATTTCAACCTCAGCTGTAGGTCGCTTGGCAGCCATGACTGCTGCCGCGTATGTTAACGAGCCTGAATCTGAAACAGAAACGTTTGTAGGCACTGATTGGGCAACCAGAACTTTTGTCAAAGGCTGAGTAGCCGACACAGCAGACGTGGAGGCAGCAGCCGGCGGGACAGCCCTAGTACTAGGTCCAGATCCGCCCCTTCGACCACCGAGTAGAACTGCGACACCCGAAGCAGGATGCCGGTTAGAGGTGGGTCGAGGCCCTCCTCTCCCCGCACGACCCCCAGCAGGATTGTTACGCCTGTTCCTTGCCCTTTCCGCCTGCTTATGACTCTGGCAGCCCGTCCAGCTCACCACATGTATGCCGCCGCAATTGCAGCATTTTGCTGGCTCTTCGTTTGATTTGTGGCAATCTTTGGTCTTGTGTGTCCCAGCACACTTGAGGCACCTGGCTGGCTGTCCGCAATTTAATGAGGAGTGCCCAAATTGCTGACAGTTGTAGCATTGTGCTACACCCTTTTGCTGCTGGAACTCTGCAACAGTGACCGTCAGTCCTAATATCTCCTGCAACAAATAAATTTCTTTGAAATTGCCGACCCTTTTTAGTTTAACTAAATAGGTATTGCTGGGGGCTCTACCACCACCTTGTTGATGACGCTCCAACATCTGGATATGGTTTGGCGTGAAGCCCTTCTTCTCAAGCTCCAGCTTGATTTCGTCGGGTGACGTCAGATGGTGTGGGCCACATATGGTGACCTTTCCCTTTTTGTCCTTCTGTTAGAGAGAACGTGTGGAATCTCACGTTGTTGGATGCAAGGTGTTCTTACATAGCCCTAAAATCTGGAATAGTTTGGCAAAAAAGTCGGAGGAAGTTACCGACACATTTGGCCTCAAAGGTGAAACCCTTCTGGCAGAGCCTCTTCAGAAATTGTGGCCAGTTTTTCTCTATGCCGTCTATGATGATCTGCGGAATCTAATCCGTCTTGGTAGCTGAAACAGAAGAGCTCTGATTAGATCTGGAACTGTCCGGAACTGTCCATCGTGTAAACATACTGGCTATCCGTTTTGCCTGATTCTTTTTCAGATATGGCTTCATCCTTTTTCTTGAGATGAGTGTCATAAACCTCTTTTGGAATTTGGCCAACTTTATAATTAACATAAAGTTTTGTTGTGGACTTTCTACAGTAATGTGACTCCATTTTGGACAAACTGTCGAAACAAATTGTTTAAAGCAAATTTGGCTTCTTCATTTTCTTGGGTTGTTCTTTTAGACTTAAGACTATGCGGCCCTTCGTCATCATCATTAAATAAAATCTTTATCGTGTTTATCTTCGCAGAAGTTTTTTTTCCAGTTTTGGAATGCTTTCTCTCCTACATTGAGGGTGTTCAAAAACATTGTTTTACACACTCTTATTTTTACTTTATTTACTGTCAAAAAGTACAAATAAGTTTATTGCCTTCGTATTGATCATTTTCTTTCCTATCTCTTGCCCTTTCTGATGGTTTAGTCGTTTCTTGGGTGCTGACTAAACACTTTTTTTCCTCATAAGACATTCTCCAGAATTTTTGAAAATGTTTTTTCCTTTCTGCTTTAGACACAGAACTGCTTTTCATTATTGACTCTTCTCCTTTATTGCAATTGCATCTTTCTTTTAAAGTTTTTTCTTCCTTCGCAATGGTGTAGTTCCATTCTCCATTAATATTTGTTTACCCAAATATGGTTTACCTTATTCTCTTTTTTGTTGTTTTTGTTTACTGTCCATTCTTCTGCAAGGACTTGGTGACGTTTATTTCTTTTTATTTTATTAGTAGTTTGATTTACTTCATCAGCTTGAACATCTGCTTCAACTGTTTGCTCATCAACTTGCGCTACTTCATCATCATTCTGAACTTTATCAACTTGGACTTCAGTATTATTAAACCTTTCGACTGCATTTTCAGGATAATCTTTCAGTATAATCATCTGATCAGCAACTAGGCCTTCTTCTTCTTGTTCTTCAGGTTGTTCATGTTCCTGAACCTCGTCACCTAGTATTTCAGAAATATTAAAACTTCCCATTGTAAATTCAGAAATTTCATTCTGCAGAACCAACTCATCTGCAATTAGGCCTTCTTGTTCTTTAGCATGTTCACTTAAAAATTCATCAATATCATTTTCTAGCATGCCTAGGTCCAACTGCATGCTGTTATTTAGAGCACTATCATCCAGAGAAGTTGTGTTGCTTGATTCTTCAGTAGTTGGTATCACAACCCCTGTATCATCATTAAAGCCTAATTGGCCAAAAACATCTACATTATTCAAACTAACTATATGCTCTTTAAACTTTATGGTTCTAATCTCGCAAGGTTCGGAGATTTTCAAACCTGCCTCTTGAGCTAATTTTTAAATTACAGCTGTTTTTTTTTTTGCTTGGGCTGTTTGGGGAACTCCTTTTTAATCAGCATACTGCCTTTCCTAATGACTTGTATGCGCCTAGTGGAGAAGGGGCTTGATTTTTTGGAGTGGAAGTTATCTTTGACTGTCTACTCGTTCCCGAATTTTACGTCGATTTTCCTCAAGCAACTTCGAATCGTTCCTGCTTTCTGCTTTCCTCTTCTCTCTTCACATTTTGTCTCTTTCTCTTTCAAGATATAGCTTGTATTTATTTTCATCCATCTTCAACTATTCTCTCGACCGCTTCATTCTGTTATTTGTTGGTGCCATCACCTGGAAGAAAATAAATCATCAAATACCATTTAATAAGCATCGGCAAGTAGTTAAAAATAAAAAAAGTAAAGTTGAAATTTTGGAAGTTTATAATTAAATATAGAAATTATAGATATAATTTCTTAGAATTATATTTAGCTTAAATATAGAATATAAAACGTACAACAACCAACAACTTTATCAAGCAACTAAACAAACAACTTTATAAGGTTTTTTCCCGGTGATACATACAAAAAATTATTTTTCTTTGTAACAAAAAATCACATACGAGTGATAAGTTAGGTAAAACTAATACTTTTCAGAACATCATACAATAGTATATGATTTATAAAAATCCTTTTGTCATGGATTAGGCCTAAAACTGTTTTATTTCAAATTAAAATTCTGGCTTAGGGGAGAGTGGGGGAAATACACGCACCTAAAGGAAAATATCTGTATATATATGTAAAAGTTACTCTACCACTATTCAAATACTATACAAACCTTTTAAGGAATCTTATAAATAATATTGTACCACTTAAAAATGTATAAATAGTGTACTTTATTTATTATAAAATATTTTTGTTTAAAGTAATAATGCGAGGTATTCCCCACCCCGTGGGGTAATGACACGCGTGGTATGTGGTAATTACACACATATATCGTTCTCAGTTTTGTATAGTTAAATGCATATTTATTTACAATAAATAATAACAACTGCTGCAAAAAATATTCTATAGTTGTTTTAAATGTTACAATGCTAAAACATTTCTAAGAATAAACTTAGTGATTTATACAATAATAAAATATACTATATAATATAGACAATAAACAAATCTTATAATTGTATGAACAACTAAAATGTAGGCATTATAATATAGACAACATAAAACACTTATAATTGTATGAACATTCAGGCATCATAATATAGACAGTAAAAAATCTTTGACTTTTATGAATAACTAAAATGTATGCATTATAATATAGACAATATAAAAAACTTATTGTATGAACAACTAAAATGTAGGCATTTACAACTCAAAAGCACAAAGGACAATAAACTGAATTATTATCCATATTTGATGCAAATATCACATTCATAGTTTTTAGGTGAGTCCCAGCCACTACATTCTTCGTGGCTCCACCGACTGCAGATCACACACCTGAACCACATTTCCCCATCCTTACCGAATTCTCCACAAACAACACAAACATTTACATTCAATGTAGGGTCGATGTCGTCAAATTCACTATCGTCACTATGTATCTTTTAAGTCTTCTAAAATATTGTCGATTTCATCAGTCAAACTTAAGTTTCTTTTTACTTTTAGAAAATATTTGTTTTTTGGATGTTTTTAATGTTTTGTGTTCATTTGATTTACCGTACTTCTTTTTTGTTTGTTTCTTTTTTCTTCAGTTACCTTTTTTCCTATTTGCTTTTCTTTCTTTTTTTAATTCATTTTCTAATTTATTCTTCTCAGGGGTAGCTGTCAAAATTACAGACTGGCCCTTAGGTCTTGCTTTCCCTTTTAGTGCAGTTGTTTTTGATTTCTGTGGGATTGGTGATATTTCTGAAACACCAATAGGCCTATTTG
>JAGFPH010023043.1:0-12191 GCA_018207615.1 Philaenus spumarius
AATTGTGGTTTTTTTAATTGTATGTATTCTGTATTGGTATATGGAGGTTTAATTGTGGTATGTGTGGGTTTTGTTCTTGTACGTGTGTACTATATAAGTATACCTGTTGTTATAGTTGGGGTGTATGTGCGTAATGGCATTGTATATATTCCATATGGATATAAGGAGGTTTAGTTATGGTGAGTATGGGATTTATAGTTGTTTTTATGTATTATGTAAGTACTAGGGGAGACCCCTGCGTGCTCCGCACGCCAACCCCCGATGGAAACTACTAAAGCATATGTTATATTTTATTTATAATAAAGGTGTAGGATTAATAATAACCTTAAAACTAAGATGGTAAATCATGTTAAATGTTCAAATCAAATTATTTCGCATACTTTATAATAACAGTTATAATAAAGGTTAAAAGAACCAGTAAGGCTCAGGTGTACACTTAATCAAAAACCTAACCAAAAAGTTACTCACTATCAATTACCGTATATTAGCTATAAATAGGCCTACTATATGTCTTATTATTTTTGATTAGGATGTAACATAGTTTTTTCTTATTTTTAAATTCCTTTTAAAAACGCAAGTTTTTATTGGTTTGTGTGTGTCGAAACATGAGTTGGTTCAGTATAGGCTTAACTTCAAAATATAATTTTGTACTAAAAGCCGGACCTCCGAATCAACTGTATTTTAAAAGTTTAAAACAGTATTTGTATCAACTGTGTTATTTAAAAATCATCATTTACTTCCACGAAAGCAGCTGGATTAGTTTGTTTCTTATTATAAACAGCTGTTTTGTATAGAAATGTTTGTATAACCTCCTGAATACTATAAATATCATTATTTACATCCACGAAAGCAGCTGGATGAGTTTGTTTCTTATTATAAACAGCTGTTTTGTATAGAAATGGTTTTTAAATTCGTTCCATGATAATCTTGTGGAGAAAACCCGACCTTTGAAATTAGCTCACGCCATGGAGGATAAGAATTTTTGACACATCTAAAACCTTATTGCAAAACTTCGAAATGTGACGAATTTTTTGACCACTCAAACATTAAATTTGGTCCAGAAATAAGGGAGGAGTTGTGTTCACTAAAAACTGCTTCACGTATTATATATAAGGATATATGTAGGTATAGTTGTTGTCTGTGTAGGTTATGTTGTTGTATGTATGTAGTATATAAGGATATATGTTGGTGCAGTTGTTGTGTGTAGGTTTTGTTGTTGTATGTATGTATTCGTAAGTAAAGTTGTGGTGTGTTTGGGATTGGTTGTTGTATGTATGTATTATATAAGTATATTATGTAGGTATTGTTTTGGTGTGTGTGGGTTTTGTTGTCGTATGTAGTTTATAAGGATACAAATAGGTATAGTTGTGATGGGGTAGTGTGTGGGTTTTGTTGTGTTGTTGTATGTATGTATGTTCAGTATTCTATTAGTATATATTGTAGGTATAGTTGTGTGAGTGGGTTCTGTTGTTGTGTGTGTATATGTTTTGTTGTTGTAAGTATGTATTCGATAAGGATATATGTAGGTATAGTTGTGGTGTCTGTGGGTTTAGTTTTTTTTGCAAGGATGTATTCTATATTGGTATATGTAGGTATATGATACATACAACAATATATGTCTACAACGTATATGATTATCTATGTCTATAATCGGAAAAATTTCGAGAGTTTTTGAGTAGCGTAGACATGATATTTATGACATGGTAAAGAATTTCCCACCCTGTGATTATCAACTACCAATTAGCAGAATTCTGGACTGGAGAGCTGGCTGATTCTAAACTGTTTCTAATTAGGACCCACCATTTTAACTTCATATTCACAAAATTGGTTCGAAGTATAAGAACAAATTAAACAACAACATTTTCTGATTCTAACAATTATAAATTTATCTTCAATGTTAATACAACTTATAGTTAATTAATAACTTTACCACTGTTATGACAATAATTACGTAATTTTATAAGTAAATAAATGAGTAAAAATTATTTTCGAAAGAACAAAGAGAATAAATAGGTTTAAAAAAGTACAATGCTCTGGCCATTATCAGAAAATAATGAATTGTTATAAAGAACGTTCAGCCTGTAATTCTATTTCGATAAAATCAATATTTGTATCTACTATCCGTAACTAACTAACATACTAAAATAACTTAAGTACAAAGTGCACCGAACGATTTGTATATAATATATTCGCCAAGCCACTAATTCAACTTTTATTACCACAAACATATTTTATTTTAAGAAATCTTTGCTATTAGACCAAGAAGTTAGTATATAGTAGTTCATTTTGACAAGGCGTTAATAATTTCCGCTTTAAATTCAAACCGTAAGATCCGTACGTCAAGTGTAAGCTGCCAGTAATAGTTAGAACCTATACTGTCCCAGACCTGTAAACTTGATATTACCAGCATAATAATAAAATTAGCGCGTTGGCAATAAGAGTTAGCCTAAAATGTAGCTTTTCTATACTCCAGTAAAGTTCTTGGTTGAGCAATGTAGAATTAAATAGCTATACAAAAGCATTAAGACAAACTTATTTTATAGAGTAATAGGTTAAAAAATCAGTTAAAGAGAAAATAACACTGAACATATATATTATGTTAGTTTACGTTTGTACCTCGTGTAAATATTTGTCGAAACACATAAGCATGTTCAACGATTTCATTATTAAACGCAGTCAACTTCCTAGCTCCACTTTTACTGCATCTAGGTCAAACAATGGAGCCTGCGCAGATATGCTCGATGGGGTGATCAATTTATCAACTGGTTAATTAAGTTTTGAGTATTCGCTTATGGAATCTGCAATACATTGGTAATGATTTAAAAACATATTTTCATTAAGTGTGTGTGTTTTTATCCAAACCAACATCTGTCGGTTTACTTTACTTTCAATTTAAAATAATAGTAATAATAATCTTGAATGTACTACCCAACGTTAACATATATATTTTATCCGTGATTGTAAAGAATAAATTATATAAATTATCGGTAAGATGCACTAGCTCATTAATAATTTGTCCTTATTAATAAATGTTGCCAATATGACTTATTAGTTTTGCCATGTTTACAGATTTTCTTATCGAAATTATTTAAACATAGTCTCCCTTTAATTACAAATACTAACATTAAAAGGAAGAAAATGATCATAGAACTAACTTTCATGGTGATAAATAGGAGTAGCAATTTGAACGACTTTTTCGCCCAACACAATCACCTGTTATTTCATAATTTAAATAAAATTAATGTTGCTTCATTAACTCTTTGGTTGTTTAAGTTTGAAAATAATGATATCAATGAGACACAAACTATAGCGTTACAAAAACTATTTGGTAATGGAACAACGGTTCGAACATAGCAATTAACTGTGAGGCTTACAAATGAAGTCACCTATAAGAATGTTACCTTTTTATAAGAAGTTTATATTTATTTCAAATGAACCCAGAGGTTAAACATTAAAAAACGTGTTAAATAATTTAAGCCATACATTGCAGAATATAAATGTGGGTGTCTAGGCGACAATAAATCATATAACATGTTATTAAATAGATAAGTTAATGGAAAAAGTAATTTTTCAGTGTCTTATTTATACCACACTATGATATTTGTGAAAAGTTCCGTTAGCTTTATTTATGTTTCGAAACAAGTTTAATCTCCTACAAAAGCCGTGAGCACTAAAACATGAACTTTTTTGGTCCTGTCGTGCGTTCCTAACTTCTTTATAACAAACTCCAAATGCTTTGGAGAAAAGTTAAGTTTCATTCTTTTTAAAGTTGATAGGCCTACTTAGTTTTATGGAGTTTTATCTTTACAATTTAGACGGTTTAGTAAAAGATATAAGATATAATCAAATATTCCAAAGAACATGTAAATTAATTAACCTGTTTCATTGTTAAAAATAAATTACTATTTGATCGATTTAAACAAAATGTATGGTGGAATTTTTTTTATCCTAAAATGTGGATTATGTTAAGGCAAACAAGGATACCATCACTGTTTACACGGCAAAATGTTTTAACTATTGGGTTGGTAAGCTATAATGTTTTGCTTTAAATGTAAGTAAATGTGGGCATACCTAATATAAGCGTCTTAGGTATTCGCTAAGGGATTGCCTTATCGGCCCATTACGTCGTTATTTTAACCAATTTGTACAAATGACTTTTACAAATCATTTTACGTTTTATAATGCATACATACAAAAATATTAATCATACTTAAAATTAATCATTTGGTCATTTAAGTTTGATAAAAATACACACTATAAAGTAGAGTAAAAATTAAACATTTTCCATGTTATTTATATGGGATAGTTTTTATCTAGAAACTTACATTTAGTTTAAAAGAACCGGACGCTTATAATATATACATCAATTTGAAGCTTAAACCTTCCCATACTCCGCAAACATGTTAAATGTTACATTTTATTTCTTTGAACGTGTTGAATAATACAAAACGTAAACGCCTTCAAAGAGCTCAGGTGATTATTATTATTGGAATCTAACTACGTTCTTTTAATAATTAGACAGCTGATCAAGGTTTTTAGTTATTTTATTGTTTAGTACACAACATATATGACCTTTATGAAGTAATTATTAATTCTGTATAAGTGTGTTCCTTTTCAAACTTTGTTATTTTGTTTATTGTAAAATATGTATTAACAATAAGAACATAAAATTACCAAATTAAAAAATGTAATTATCTAATGCGGTTAAATATTTGACGTGTGTATAAAACGTATTGAAATTGCACGAAGGTTTTTTTATGAGTGTGATAGTATTCTCATACAACCACACGATACAGTTACGTATATATTAATGCTCAAAAGTCGTTACAGTAGCGAAGTACGGTATACAGCTAGTTATATTCATTTAAATAAACTGTATGCATAGTGTATAATGATAAGAGAGGAACAATTAATATGTATACATACTAATATAGTGTATGTCATTAAATATCATTAAAGATAATCAAAAATCGTATTCTTTTCAAATAATGTTGACATTTTTATAAAAAAATGCTTTTGTAACTTTAAAAAAGTGCTATTAGAATAAATTGCATAATAATAATTATAAGTAAAACAACAGTAAGTAGTTAAGAGTTTAAAAATTTACATTTAAATGCAACACATGTATGTACACATATTTATACAACAGGTATTAATAAAGTAGGTAGTAGTGACAGCAGAGGTTGCCATTTGACAGAAAGAAACACATGCACAAATAAGTAGTTTGTTCATTATTATTTTACGTTTTGAATGAAATGTCACAAAAGTATTAAGATTTAAGTACACAAATAAAACCAAAAGAGGATATTTAAAAGGATTTATCAAATAGGAGATTACTTAACACTCGCAATCAATTGTATCCGTATTATCTGAAGTACCACTAACCACAAACGAGGGAAACCACTAATTTACACCATGGAAACGTAATGTTATCGGGAATTTGATAAACTTTTAATTTAACCCATTTTAACACCTCCCTTAAATCTAAAAGAGTATTTTTAACTCCTCTCCTAAATAAAATAAAAAGTGCTGAGAACATGATTTGCTGAAAATATCAATACCTCTCACATTACACGGTGAAACTATTTTTAAAAGTAAAAAACAAATTACTTTTTATTTTAAACTAGCGCAATGTCTAATTTACTTAATTTTTGTACAAAAATGAAGTATGTTAAATATAATTTTACTTTTAAAACTTTTCATGTAAATATTTTAGCAGGACACAAATTTAAAGGTTATCAGCAGCAAATCATAATAAAACACAGTGGTTTAGTAACGAGAGGAAATATAGTTGGCAGATAATCCATGAGCAGTTAAGCAATTATGCGTTACTGCAGATATTAAATTTGTAAAGTCGTCCTTAGGCTACGAGCAATTAAGGAAATGTAGGCGTAACGCCGAAGGGAAGGACAATGGCCATTAGGACCTTCCTAATTAGCAGGTCGTTCCCTTACCTAGCCCTTGCAGTCAGTAATTTACTTTCAACTTAACTTCATTGTCAATCTATAATTTCAATGTAGTCTCTGCTCTGCATCGAGTAATCAAAACTTTCGAATAATCAATCCCAATCTGTTATCATGACATTTATTTTTTTGTTTTGGGATAAACGTATGTTTTTATAGTTGGGAGCTTTTTTAAATATGCTATTAAATGTATTAGGGATTATTTATTACATTTTTAAGAGTAAATTAACTCAAATTTAAAATATTTGTATGGCTGAAATAAAATAAACAGAAGTGTGAGTTTGCCAAGGATTCCGTACTATCAGCCATCTCCAAATTAACTTCTCTGAACTGATCGATATAGAAAACACGAACTGCATTTATTTTTACTGCAGTTAAATATTGTTTCATAAGTCGACTCTAAATGATATACCATAATATGAACAAGAAATCATACAATTACATTAGCTCTAAAAACAAAACAACACCAAACTAAATACATAATTTTCTTAATAACTATGAAAGTCTTAGAGGGTGAAATGGTGTGGTAGTGGGGGTAAACTGAATTTTGATATTCCACTGTCATAGCTTATTATTAAAGTGAGCCAATAGAAAAAGATAAGTTTTATCAATGCCAAAAATCTATCCGCTATAGTTTTCTTGTGACGTATGTAAATACGTTTATCACACATATATTTTTCTTTAAACAATTTTCGTCAGAGTATTTTCAGAAATAGAAGGGAGAAAGGGTGTTGTCGAAGTCAGCACACATCTCTGAGCTGGCCCATTACTAAAGTGGTCTAATGAACTACGACCAGGCCTTTTAAATTATACCTTAGATGTATTTTATTTTATAAGAATATAGTTCCTTAATACGTTGTTATAATTTTCTGCTACCTTTTATTCATATTTTAATAATAAAGATTTTAAATTTCTTAAAAAAGGTTGAAATTTACTAAGTTGAAAAAATTAATAAAAGTAATAATTTATTAACTGTTAATTATTAAGGCTAGGCGTTTTAAATTTCTTAACAAGCGATGCTCTTTCCCTAGACAAAATGAAAATTATCTTCTTTAATGAAAATTATCTGGAACAATATAACGTACAAACTTTCGAAGTAGATGATGACTTTTACTCTAAATTGATTCAGAAAATGAGCAGTGCATAGAAATAACAAAGTTATGTCCTTTTATACAATTCTCAATGTTAACTTTTATTTAATCTCTACAATCATATTTGAACCATTTTCATACATTTACTTCTTATTTTCAATTTATGACTAGCTAGTTTTTTTATATTTTAATTTATAAATTTAAAACATTGTTGGCAAATTATTGGGTTATTGATTTGTTTCATGTTTTTGATCCACAAACTTAAAAAAAAAAAATTTTTTGCACTTGATGTAACGTTTGACAATTTATACCTTCTACTTAACACAACATAGAGTTATAATTTTTGCTCTTGCAAGATAAAAATGGTTAGCTTGACCCTTTATTGGCCTATACATCGGATTATCACTATTTATTTGCTTTACATTTTCAATGTCAATGACTATAATAATATTTTTATACTTGGGTTAGCAAAACTATTGTTAATAAAATATTACATATATTTAATTGGTAAAAATAATTAAACAAAACATTTTTAATATTATTGTATCATTTCAAATTATTAGGGCACTATATCCACCATGTCCTTACTACTGGGCAAATATTATTGAGATACTCTTATCCTTTCTGGAAGAAATTGTTTGAGATAGTCGAACAAGTGATCCTAAGGGCTTTAGTTTTTTCCTTTCAAAGGCAACATTAAAATTCATTCAATCCTCTTTTTGTTTGTGTATTATATTTGTGTTAGTTTTCGATAAGAAATAATATTTGTATTTCTTCTAAATAAATAATCTCCAAATAAAATTGGTAATTTTAATAATACATTAAACACAAATAAATAATAGTTAAACACAAGTTTGAAACACTATTATTGTAAAAATGTTTATGTATTTTTGTATAGTGAAAATTAATTAAATTAAATTTCAAAGAAAGTAAAGTATTCATTGAATTGGTTAAGGTTTACATTTTGTTTGAAATGAAATAACTATAAAAAAACTTCGGCTATCGAAGTACACTTTAAAAGCCTAAATTAGTTATTATTTAGTAATACTTGTGATGGTAGTATGAATGAACCACAATCAATGCGAATTTTAAATAGTGAAATTCCGATAAACATTTTAGTTGGAATTTAAATAATTTTGTAAATTAAGTACATTTGGACAAAGTACATGATTTATATAAAACATGTTTACTTAAATTTTTTTTTAAATAATATATCACTTAAATAATAGATTTTATAAAAAGTTTCCAGCATCCTTGTAAACGGTTTCTGGGACATTTTGCCGAAAGTCCAGAGTTTAGACGTGTTTATTTATATTGGTAGAATACTTTTCAGTAAACAGCTAGTTTTAAGTTATGTTACGGCTTCTTTATAATATATGGCATGCACTGCAATTTTAATACAGACGTTTTGTACACGAAGTTATATAATTTACTTTATCATACATAAAGCTGTCTTAAAGAAGTTCGTTCTAAACTTAGGTGAAATACTACTGTACTAGTTTTATACTTTTATGGCTTCTTTGACATAACTCTTGTAAAAGCTGAACTAGTAGCGACTAATTACAGTAGTAGTGAACAAACACAAATGTATTATGTCATTAAATCAATATAAATAAAATACAATTTGGTTTAAAACTTTAGTTAATCATTGCTAAGTAACTCTTATGTGAGTAAAGATTAATATCCGTATATAGATAGTCACGATTTTTATTAAAAGACACTGTGAGGTCCATTATTTTCTAATGATACTAATTATATATTTTTAATATCAATATGTCCGTGGTAAATTTGTTTTCAAAAATACAAATCTGTTTTCTTTGTATTACAACGCGTATTTTACCTCGAAACAAATTTAGATTTTACGAAGAATTTCGAAAAAAATACTTCGATGAAAATGTATTGTAATAATAAAAACATGAATTTATTACAAATATTATGAAAATATGATTATTACATAAATAGTGTTTATTTATACATTTACTTAATACAACCATTTTTATTTTGACTGTAGTCAATTTGTGCTCAAACTAGCAGCCAAGTTATGGGGTAGTTTTGATTTATTCCTTGGGGTGCTGAATCCGAATATGAGGTTACCCCACAAAATTTCGTGACGCAACATTGAAATAAATGCAAAAAAAGGTAAAACATAAAATATTTTGCTTTTCTCTTATAACTCGAAAACTACCAACTTTTCATAAATAACCTTCCTATTCAAAATGAAAGAACATCAATTTCCTACATTGTACTATTTAAGTTCTCTTCTCCGACGAACCGTTCGGGCTCAAGCGCTAGTTAAAAATTGGCGTATTTCGGCTGTCCCCCCTCCCCCAAAATCCACTTTTTACATGAAAACTTTAATTTATTGTTAAAGGCTGTCAATTACTTCCAGCTCTCTGCATATACCTTATTTAGATCGTATATATGAAGGTACACGTAATTTAAAAAAAAATTACATATAGTAATGTTCAATGTAGTAGACTATATAATAAAGTGCAACATTATACAATTTTTTTTACAAAAAAGTTAAAATTCCAAAGAAAATTTGTGAAAATAATTACATTTTATTACATTATTATATAGTGTATTACTATTACATTAGAAAAGAATATAGTATGTGTATCAGTTATACACAGGCCAATCAAAATCACCGAAATACATACATCTTCCCTCATCACTGCCACATATATATTTGACAGGGCCAACATAAGAGCTTTTTCATCAGCTTCACCAGCGTAACAAGAACGGAATGTTTCTCCGTGGGACAATGTATAAAAACATTGAACGGAATATGAAAAGGTTGAGTTGTCCTAAACAACACAAGTTTCAAAAAAGAAACCCAGTTCTTTTATGTTAAAGCTTTAAAATATAAGCCTCAAGTATTACCACCTAGTCGACTGATGATGGAAATGTAGTTGTTAACGATCGCCATGGCATCACGAGTGTTATGAAAACATAATATCAAAGGATTAGCAGAGTAATGACATGCACAAGAGAACATGTTAGCATCTGACATATTTCGAAGCCTGATATTGACAGCCTCGTCTCTTGTATAGGCTATGCTGAATCGGGGCATGTTTTTGATCATGTCAGAAATTAACCTATTCATAAATGTTTTTATAAATTAGGTGTTTATCCATGTCCTATCAACATATTAAATGGTTAAGTAAATGTAAACTCACCTTCCGCCAACTAAAAGAGAATGTCCGTCTTTCACTATCAGCCGGAAGTAGTCGATACTAGTCATGTTACCGGCGAAACGAAACACATCTTCTGCTCCTGTAATAAAGAAGGAATAAAAACATTAAATTTAAATTGAAAACAGTACATGGTGAAACCTGCTAATCAAAACTGAAAGTTTCACAAGCATAAACATTTTACTAAGCAAATAGAACACACCGCTAAGCAAACGATCATTTGTGTAGGTAGACTATTTATGCTTAACATTTTGAGCTTACTGCCCAATAGTCTATTTTCAGCATCCAGAACGACCGTTTCGGATATTGAGCCATTTTCAATCTAGGGACCATTGTCCTACGTCATCAATTTTAAAAGTAAAGACATTATTTTACATTTACAAAACACTTTTACACACGAATACACTACTAAACGGGCGCTAAACGGGGCGATTTGTATGCGACGGGTCCACTGCTTACGACTAAACTCTAAATCGCAATGAGCGAGGGTTTAGTAGTGTACTCGTGTGTAAAAGTGTTTTTTAAATGTAACATAGTATGATTTTATTTATATAATTAATGACGAAGGACAATGGTCCCTAACTTGAAAATGGCTGAATAGCCGAAACGGCCGTCGTGGACGCTGAAAATATACTATTGGACGGTAAGCTCAAAAAGTTATACTTAAATAAACAATATAGTATAATGGCGGTAATAATAGTCGGTATGGAGAATATAAATAATGATAGACTATTTACATATACTGTTAACGAACAAACATTTCCATAAAGTTGTTGTCAGTTATCTTATATTATTAATGCGCTCTTCCTATAAAATCATTAAATCTAACGAAATATGTTTATTACAGAATCAAGTAATAACTAGAACAAAAATATATAAACTACAAAATTTAAAATTAATGATAAAGTAAAACATTTTTTAGCATAATAATCTAGAAGGGGGCACATTCGCACACCAAGTTTTAGCTCACTTCACTCGCAATAAATCGTTATACATACTTACATCATGAATTACTGAATTAAGTAAAACGGTATTTACTTTAATACTTAGCAACCTAAATATTTTAGAAAAGAAGTTTCATGTATGTCAACGAAGGTAGTTCGTTCACCGTTGTTCAGTTACATAAACATTGGTCCGCTGTTATGCATATTTGTTGTATACATTGACCAGATTCGTATGACGTAGGACCATACATTGGTAGACTGCAATTTACAGCAGTTTTCAATAAATATTAAAATACTCGAATTTTAGAAGATATTTTTGTTATTGGGTATATAATCTGATACAATTCTCTCGCATACACTGATTCGAACACTAAAGCTATCAATTCTGTTAAACAAATATATTCAATATTCTTTAAGACGATAGACAAATAAATAAACACTTAATTATTTTTAATGATTGAAAACTACGTTATTTATGTTTTCGTCCATTATTCCTCATTCCCCTTGGCAGATAAATATAATTAATTATATCCACATTTACCTCTCGCATAACAATACTTCGTCTTTTTAAGGTCTTTGGTGCTTAGTTAAATTTGGAGCTGAAACCATTGTCCATTCCCAGTCAGTTCTGATTAAAAGTACCGCGCACAAAAAAAATATTTCAATCAAATTGAGGAATGAAAACGGTCGGATGGAACGGAACGGAACAATAACTGAGAGTTTATAGCATGTCTAATTAATATGCTCCTAGGAGTATTCCATTGTCGACTGTAGTGGCGCTGAGCTAGCACAATAGATGTTTACCTATTATAAATAGCTAAGAAAAGAAACGTTGCTCGTTCGTCGACAATAGCAGAGGATGAGGTTCTTTGCTGATTGCGGAGGATAAAGTAAGGGATGCGCACGCAGTATAGCTTGCACACTATTGCAAACTATTGTACACCATTAAAAATTGTACCTTGAAAAAGAAGTTGTTTATAAACCAATTTAGTAGCAAAG
>JAGFPH010023044.1:0-12191 GCA_018207615.1 Philaenus spumarius
AATTGTGGTTTTTTTAATTGTATGTATTCTGTATTGGTATATGGAGGTTTAATTGTGGTATGTGTGGGTTTTGTTCTTGTACGTGTGTACTATATAAGTATACCTGTTGTTATAGTTGGGGTGTATGTGCGTAATGGCATTGTATATATTCCATATGGATATAAGGAGGTTTAGTTATGGTGAGTATGGGATTTATAGTTGTTTTTATGTATTATGTAAGTACTAGGGGAGACCCCTGCGTGCTCCGCACGCCAACCCCCGATGGAAACTACTAAAGCATATGTTATATTTTATTTATAATAAAGGTGTAGGATTAATAATAACCTTAAAACTAAGATGGTAAATCATGTTAAATGTTCAAATCAAATTATTTCGCATACTTTATAATAACAGTTATAATAAAGGTTAAAAGAACCAGTAAGGCTCAGGTGTACACTTAATCAAAAACCTAACCAAAAAGTTACTCACTATCAATTACCGTATATTAGCTATAAATAGGCCTACTATATGTCTTATTATTTTTGATTAGGATGTAACATAGTTTTTTCTTATTTTTAAATTCCTTTTAAAAACGCAAGTTTTTATTGGTTTGTGTGTGTCGAAACATGAGTTGGTTCAGTATAGGCTTAACTTCAAAATATAATTTTGTACTAAAAGCCGGACCTCCGAATCAACTGTATTTTAAAAGTTTAAAACAGTATTTGTATCAACTGTGTTATTTAAAAATCATCATTTACTTCCACGAAAGCAGCTGGATTAGTTTGTTTCTTATTATAAACAGCTGTTTTGTATAGAAATGTTTGTATAACCTCCTGAATACTATAAATATCATTATTTACATCCACGAAAGCAGCTGGATGAGTTTGTTTCTTATTATAAACAGCTGTTTTGTATAGAAATGGTTTTTAAATTCGTTCCATGATAATCTTGTGGAGAAAACCCGACCTTTGAAATTAGCTCACGCCATGGAGGATAAGAATTTTTGACACATCTAAAACCTTATTGCAAAACTTCGAAATGTGACGAATTTTTTGACCACTCAAACATTAAATTTGGTCCAGAAATAAGGGAGGAGTTGTGTTCACTAAAAACTGCTTCACGTATTATATATAAGGATATATGTAGGTATAGTTGTTGTCTGTGTAGGTTATGTTGTTGTATGTATGTAGTATATAAGGATATATGTTGGTGCAGTTGTTGTGTGTAGGTTTTGTTGTTGTATGTATGTATTCGTAAGTAAAGTTGTGGTGTGTTTGGGATTGGTTGTTGTATGTATGTATTATATAAGTATATTATGTAGGTATTGTTTTGGTGTGTGTGGGTTTTGTTGTCGTATGTAGTTTATAAGGATACAAATAGGTATAGTTGTGATGGGGTAGTGTGTGGGTTTTGTTGTGTTGTTGTATGTATGTATGTTCAGTATTCTATTAGTATATATTGTAGGTATAGTTGTGTGAGTGGGTTCTGTTGTTGTGTGTGTATATGTTTTGTTGTTGTAAGTATGTATTCGATAAGGATATATGTAGGTATAGTTGTGGTGTCTGTGGGTTTAGTTTTTTTTGCAAGGATGTATTCTATATTGGTATATGTAGGTATATGATACATACAACAATATATGTCTACAACGTATATGATTATCTATGTCTATAATCGGAAAAATTTCGAGAGTTTTTGAGTAGCGTAGACATGATATTTATGACATGGTAAAGAATTTCCCACCCTGTGATTATCAACTACCAATTAGCAGAATTCTGGACTGGAGAGCTGGCTGATTCTAAACTGTTTCTAATTAGGACCCACCATTTTAACTTCATATTCACAAAATTGGTTCGAAGTATAAGAACAAATTAAACAACAACATTTTCTGATTCTAACAATTATAAATTTATCTTCAATGTTAATACAACTTATAGTTAATTAATAACTTTACCACTGTTATGACAATAATTACGTAATTTTATAAGTAAATAAATGAGTAAAAATTATTTTCGAAAGAACAAAGAGAATAAATAGGTTTAAAAAAGTACAATGCTCTGGCCATTATCAGAAAATAATGAATTGTTATAAAGAACGTTCAGCCTGTAATTCTATTTCGATAAAATCAATATTTGTATCTACTATCCGTAACTAACTAACATACTAAAATAACTTAAGTACAAAGTGCACCGAACGATTTGTATATAATATATTCGCCAAGCCACTAATTCAACTTTTATTACCACAAACATATTTTATTTTAAGAAATCTTTGCTATTAGACCAAGAAGTTAGTATATAGTAGTTCATTTTGACAAGGCGTTAATAATTTCCGCTTTAAATTCAAACCGTAAGATCCGTACGTCAAGTGTAAGCTGCCAGTAATAGTTAGAACCTATACTGTCCCAGACCTGTAAACTTGATATTACCAGCATAATAATAAAATTAGCGCGTTGGCAATAAGAGTTAGCCTAAAATGTAGCTTTTCTATACTCCAGTAAAGTTCTTGGTTGAGCAATGTAGAATTAAATAGCTATACAAAAGCATTAAGACAAACTTATTTTATAGAGTAATAGGTTAAAAAATCAGTTAAAGAGAAAATAACACTGAACATATATATTATGTTAGTTTACGTTTGTACCTCGTGTAAATATTTGTCGAAACACATAAGCATGTTCAACGATTTCATTATTAAACGCAGTCAACTTCCTAGCTCCACTTTTACTGCATCTAGGTCAAACAATGGAGCCTGCGCAGATATGCTCGATGGGGTGATCAATTTATCAACTGGTTAATTAAGTTTTGAGTATTCGCTTATGGAATCTGCAATACATTGGTAATGATTTAAAAACATATTTTCATTAAGTGTGTGTGTTTTTATCCAAACCAACATCTGTCGGTTTACTTTACTTTCAATTTAAAATAATAGTAATAATAATCTTGAATGTACTACCCAACGTTAACATATATATTTTATCCGTGATTGTAAAGAATAAATTATATAAATTATCGGTAAGATGCACTAGCTCATTAATAATTTGTCCTTATTAATAAATGTTGCCAATATGACTTATTAGTTTTGCCATGTTTACAGATTTTCTTATCGAAATTATTTAAACATAGTCTCCCTTTAATTACAAATACTAACATTAAAAGGAAGAAAATGATCATAGAACTAACTTTCATGGTGATAAATAGGAGTAGCAATTTGAACGACTTTTTCGCCCAACACAATCACCTGTTATTTCATAATTTAAATAAAATTAATGTTGCTTCATTAACTCTTTGGTTGTTTAAGTTTGAAAATAATGATATCAATGAGACACAAACTATAGCGTTACAAAAACTATTTGGTAATGGAACAACGGTTCGAACATAGCAATTAACTGTGAGGCTTACAAATGAAGTCACCTATAAGAATGTTACCTTTTTATAAGAAGTTTATATTTATTTCAAATGAACCCAGAGGTTAAACATTAAAAAACGTGTTAAATAATTTAAGCCATACATTGCAGAATATAAATGTGGGTGTCTAGGCGACAATAAATCATATAACATGTTATTAAATAGATAAGTTAATGGAAAAAGTAATTTTTCAGTGTCTTATTTATACCACACTATGATATTTGTGAAAAGTTCCGTTAGCTTTATTTATGTTTCGAAACAAGTTTAATCTCCTACAAAAGCCGTGAGCACTAAAACATGAACTTTTTTGGTCCTGTCGTGCGTTCCTAACTTCTTTATAACAAACTCCAAATGCTTTGGAGAAAAGTTAAGTTTCATTCTTTTTAAAGTTGATAGGCCTACTTAGTTTTATGGAGTTTTATCTTTACAATTTAGACGGTTTAGTAAAAGATATAAGATATAATCAAATATTCCAAAGAACATGTAAATTAATTAACCTGTTTCATTGTTAAAAATAAATTACTATTTGATCGATTTAAACAAAATGTATGGTGGAATTTTTTTTATCCTAAAATGTGGATTATGTTAAGGCAAACAAGGATACCATCACTGTTTACACGGCAAAATGTTTTAACTATTGGGTTGGTAAGCTATAATGTTTTGCTTTAAATGTAAGTAAATGTGGGCATACCTAATATAAGCGTCTTAGGTATTCGCTAAGGGATTGCCTTATCGGCCCATTACGTCGTTATTTTAACCAATTTGTACAAATGACTTTTACAAATCATTTTACGTTTTATAATGCATACATACAAAAATATTAATCATACTTAAAATTAATCATTTGGTCATTTAAGTTTGATAAAAATACACACTATAAAGTAGAGTAAAAATTAAACATTTTCCATGTTATTTATATGGGATAGTTTTTATCTAGAAACTTACATTTAGTTTAAAAGAACCGGACGCTTATAATATATACATCAATTTGAAGCTTAAACCTTCCCATACTCCGCAAACATGTTAAATGTTACATTTTATTTCTTTGAACGTGTTGAATAATACAAAACGTAAACGCCTTCAAAGAGCTCAGGTGATTATTATTATTGGAATCTAACTACGTTCTTTTAATAATTAGACAGCTGATCAAGGTTTTTAGTTATTTTATTGTTTAGTACACAACATATATGACCTTTATGAAGTAATTATTAATTCTGTATAAGTGTGTTCCTTTTCAAACTTTGTTATTTTGTTTATTGTAAAATATGTATTAACAATAAGAACATAAAATTACCAAATTAAAAAATGTAATTATCTAATGCGGTTAAATATTTGACGTGTGTATAAAACGTATTGAAATTGCACGAAGGTTTTTTTATGAGTGTGATAGTATTCTCATACAACCACACGATACAGTTACGTATATATTAATGCTCAAAAGTCGTTACAGTAGCGAAGTACGGTATACAGCTAGTTATATTCATTTAAATAAACTGTATGCATAGTGTATAATGATAAGAGAGGAACAATTAATATGTATACATACTAATATAGTGTATGTCATTAAATATCATTAAAGATAATCAAAAATCGTATTCTTTTCAAATAATGTTGACATTTTTATAAAAAAATGCTTTTGTAACTTTAAAAAAGTGCTATTAGAATAAATTGCATAATAATAATTATAAGTAAAACAACAGTAAGTAGTTAAGAGTTTAAAAATTTACATTTAAATGCAACACATGTATGTACACATATTTATACAACAGGTATTAATAAAGTAGGTAGTAGTGACAGCAGAGGTTGCCATTTGACAGAAAGAAACACATGCACAAATAAGTAGTTTGTTCATTATTATTTTACGTTTTGAATGAAATGTCACAAAAGTATTAAGATTTAAGTACACAAATAAAACCAAAAGAGGATATTTAAAAGGATTTATCAAATAGGAGATTACTTAACACTCGCAATCAATTGTATCCGTATTATCTGAAGTACCACTAACCACAAACGAGGGAAACCACTAATTTACACCATGGAAACGTAATGTTATCGGGAATTTGATAAACTTTTAATTTAACCCATTTTAACACCTCCCTTAAATCTAAAAGAGTATTTTTAACTCCTCTCCTAAATAAAATAAAAAGTGCTGAGAACATGATTTGCTGAAAATATCAATACCTCTCACATTACACGGTGAAACTATTTTTAAAAGTAAAAAACAAATTACTTTTTATTTTAAACTAGCGCAATGTCTAATTTACTTAATTTTTGTACAAAAATGAAGTATGTTAAATATAATTTTACTTTTAAAACTTTTCATGTAAATATTTTAGCAGGACACAAATTTAAAGGTTATCAGCAGCAAATCATAATAAAACACAGTGGTTTAGTAACGAGAGGAAATATAGTTGGCAGATAATCCATGAGCAGTTAAGCAATTATGCGTTACTGCAGATATTAAATTTGTAAAGTCGTCCTTAGGCTACGAGCAATTAAGGAAATGTAGGCGTAACGCCGAAGGGAAGGACAATGGCCATTAGGACCTTCCTAATTAGCAGGTCGTTCCCTTACCTAGCCCTTGCAGTCAGTAATTTACTTTCAACTTAACTTCATTGTCAATCTATAATTTCAATGTAGTCTCTGCTCTGCATCGAGTAATCAAAACTTTCGAATAATCAATCCCAATCTGTTATCATGACATTTATTTTTTTGTTTTGGGATAAACGTATGTTTTTATAGTTGGGAGCTTTTTTAAATATGCTATTAAATGTATTAGGGATTATTTATTACATTTTTAAGAGTAAATTAACTCAAATTTAAAATATTTGTATGGCTGAAATAAAATAAACAGAAGTGTGAGTTTGCCAAGGATTCCGTACTATCAGCCATCTCCAAATTAACTTCTCTGAACTGATCGATATAGAAAACACGAACTGCATTTATTTTTACTGCAGTTAAATATTGTTTCATAAGTCGACTCTAAATGATATACCATAATATGAACAAGAAATCATACAATTACATTAGCTCTAAAAACAAAACAACACCAAACTAAATACATAATTTTCTTAATAACTATGAAAGTCTTAGAGGGTGAAATGGTGTGGTAGTGGGGGTAAACTGAATTTTGATATTCCACTGTCATAGCTTATTATTAAAGTGAGCCAATAGAAAAAGATAAGTTTTATCAATGCCAAAAATCTATCCGCTATAGTTTTCTTGTGACGTATGTAAATACGTTTATCACACATATATTTTTCTTTAAACAATTTTCGTCAGAGTATTTTCAGAAATAGAAGGGAGAAAGGGTGTTGTCGAAGTCAGCACACATCTCTGAGCTGGCCCATTACTAAAGTGGTCTAATGAACTACGACCAGGCCTTTTAAATTATACCTTAGATGTATTTTATTTTATAAGAATATAGTTCCTTAATACGTTGTTATAATTTTCTGCTACCTTTTATTCATATTTTAATAATAAAGATTTTAAATTTCTTAAAAAAGGTTGAAATTTACTAAGTTGAAAAAATTAATAAAAGTAATAATTTATTAACTGTTAATTATTAAGGCTAGGCGTTTTAAATTTCTTAACAAGCGATGCTCTTTCCCTAGACAAAATGAAAATTATCTTCTTTAATGAAAATTATCTGGAACAATATAACGTACAAACTTTCGAAGTAGATGATGACTTTTACTCTAAATTGATTCAGAAAATGAGCAGTGCATAGAAATAACAAAGTTATGTCCTTTTATACAATTCTCAATGTTAACTTTTATTTAATCTCTACAATCATATTTGAACCATTTTCATACATTTACTTCTTATTTTCAATTTATGACTAGCTAGTTTTTTTATATTTTAATTTATAAATTTAAAACATTGTTGGCAAATTATTGGGTTATTGATTTGTTTCATGTTTTTGATCCACAAACTTAAAAAAAAAAAATTTTTTGCACTTGATGTAACGTTTGACAATTTATACCTTCTACTTAACACAACATAGAGTTATAATTTTTGCTCTTGCAAGATAAAAATGGTTAGCTTGACCCTTTATTGGCCTATACATCGGATTATCACTATTTATTTGCTTTACATTTTCAATGTCAATGACTATAATAATATTTTTATACTTGGGTTAGCAAAACTATTGTTAATAAAATATTACATATATTTAATTGGTAAAAATAATTAAACAAAACA
Source organism: Philaenus spumarius (assembly GCA_018207615.1). Classification (NCBI taxonomy): domain Eukaryota; kingdom Metazoa; phylum Arthropoda; class Insecta; order Hemiptera; family Aphrophoridae; genus Philaenus; species Philaenus spumarius. The sequence goes on from JAGFPH010023044.1 coordinate 7,584, forward strand.
TTTTTAATATTATTGTATCATTTCAAATTATTAGGGCACTATATCCACCATGTCCTTACTACTGGGCAAATATTATTGAGATACTCTTATCCTTTCTGGAAGAAATTGTTTGAGATAGTCGAACAAGTGATCCTAAGGGCTTTAGTTTTTTCCTTTCAAAGGCAACATTAAAATTCATTCAATCCTCTTTTTGTTTGTGTATTATATTTGTGTTAGTTTTCGATAAGAAATAATATTTGTATTTCTTCTAAATAAATAATCTCCAAATAAAATTGGTAATTTTAATAATACATTAAACACAAATAAATAATAGTTAAACACAAGTTTGAAACACTATTATTGTAAAAATGTTTATGTATTTTTGTATAGTGAAAATTAATTAAATTAAATTTCAAAGAAAGTAAAGTATTCATTGAATTGGTTAAGGTTTACATTTTGTTTGAAATGAAATAACTATAAAAAAACTTCGGCTATCGAAGTACACTTTAAAAGCCTAAATTAGTTATTATTTAGTAATACTTGTGATGGTAGTATGAATGAACCACAATCAATGCGAATTTTAAATAGTGAAATTCCGATAAACATTTTAGTTGGAATTTAAATAATTTTGTAAATTAAGTACATTTGGACAAAGTACATGATTTATATAAAACATGTTTACTTAAATTTTTTTTTAAATAATATATCACTTAAATAATAGATTTTATAAAAAGTTTCCAGCATCCTTGTAAACGGTTTCTGGGACATTTTGCCGAAAGTCCAGAGTTTAGACGTGTTTATTTATATTGGTAGAATACTTTTCAGTAAACAGCTAGTTTTAAGTTATGTTACGGCTTCTTTATAATATATGGCATGCACTGCAATTTTAATACAGACGTTTTGTACACGAAGTTATATAATTTACTTTATCATACATAAAGCTGTCTTAAAGAAGTTCGTTCTAAACTTAGGTGAAATACTACTGTACTAGTTTTATACTTTTATGGCTTCTTTGACATAACTCTTGTAAAAGCTGAACTAGTAGCGACTAATTACAGTAGTAGTGAACAAACACAAATGTATTATGTCATTAAATCAATATAAATAAAATACAATTTGGTTTAAAACTTTAGTTAATCATTGCTAAGTAACTCTTATGTGAGTAAAGATTAATATCCGTATATAGATAGTCACGATTTTTATTAAAAGACACTGTGAGGTCCATTATTTTCTAATGATACTAATTATATATTTTTAATATCAATATGTCCGTGGTAAATTTGTTTTCAAAAATACAAATCTGTTTTCTTTGTATTACAACGCGTATTTTACCTCGAAACAAATTTAGATTTTACGAAGAATTTCGAAAAAAATACTTCGATGAAAATGTATTGTAATAATAAAAACATGAATTTATTACAAATATTATGAAAATATGATTATTACATAAATAGTGTTTATTTATACATTTACTTAATACAACCATTTTTATTTTGACTGTAGTCAATTTGTGCTCAAACTAGCAGCCAAGTTATGGGGTAGTTTTGATTTATTCCTTGGGGTGCTGAATCCGAATATGAGGTTACCCCACAAAATTTCGTGACGCAACATTGAAATAAATGCAAAAAAAGGTAAAACATAAAATATTTTGCTTTTCTCTTATAACTCGAAAACTACCAACTTTTCATAAATAACCTTCCTATTCAAAATGAAAGAACATCAATTTCCTACATTGTACTATTTAAGTTCTCTTCTCCGACGAACCGTTCGGGCTCAAGCGCTAGTTAAAAATTGGCGTATTTCGGCTGTCCCCCCTCCCCCAAAATCCACTTTTTACATGAAAACTTTAATTTATTGTTAAAGGCTGTCAATTACTTCCAGCTCTCTGCATATACCTTATTTAGATCGTATATATGAAGGTACACGTAATTTAAAAAAAAATTACATATAGTAATGTTCAATGTAGTAGACTATATAATAAAGTGCAACATTATACAATTTTTTTTACAAAAAAGTTAAAATTCCAAAGAAAATTTGTGAAAATAATTACATTTTATTACATTATTATATAGTGTATTACTATTACATTAGAAAAGAATATAGTATGTGTATCAGTTATACACAGGCCAATCAAAATCACCGAAATACATACATCTTCCCTCATCACTGCCACATATATATTTGACAGGGCCAACATAAGAGCTTTTTCATCAGCTTCACCAGCGTAACAAGAACGGAATGTTTCTCCGTGGGACAATGTATAAAAACATTGAACGGAATATGAAAAGGTTGAGTTGTCCTAAACAACACAAGTTTCAAAAAAGAAACCCAGTTCTTTTATGTTAAAGCTTTAAAATATAAGCCTCAAGTATTACCACCTAGTCGACTGATGATGGAAATGTAGTTGTTAACGATCGCCATGGCATCACGAGTGTTATGAAAACATAATATCAAAGGATTAGCAGAGTAATGACATGCACAAGAGAACATGTTAGCATCTGACATATTTCGAAGCCTGATATTGACAGCCTCGTCTCTTGTATAGGCTATGCTGAATCGGGGCATGTTTTTGATCATGTCAGAAATTAACCTATTCATAAATGTTTTTATAAATTAGGTGTTTATCCATGTCCTATCAACATATTAAATGGTTAAGTAAATGTAAACTCACCTTCCGCCAACTAAAAGAGAATGTCCGTCTTTCACTATCAGCCGGAAGTAGTCGATACTAGTCATGTTACCGGCGAAACGAAACACATCTTCTGCTCCTGTAATAAAGAAGGAATAAAAACATTAAATTTAAATTGAAAACAGTACATGGTGAAACCTGCTAATCAAAACTGAAAGTTTCACAAGCATAAACATTTTACTAAGCAAATAGAACACACCGCTAAGCAAACGATCATTTGTGTAGGTAGACTATTTATGCTTAACATTTTGAGCTTACTGCCCAATAGTCTATTTTCAGCATCCAGAACGACCGTTTCGGATATTGAGCCATTTTCAATCTAGGGACCATTGTCCTACGTCATCAATTTTAAAAGTAAAGACATTATTTTACATTTACAAAACACTTTTACACACGAATACACTACTAAACGGGCGCTAAACGGGGCGATTTGTATGCGACGGGTCCACTGCTTACGACTAAACTCTAAATCGCAATGAGCGAGGGTTTAGTAGTGTACTCGTGTGTAAAAGTGTTTTTTAAATGTAACATAGTATGATTTTATTTATATAATTAATGACGAAGGACAATGGTCCCTAACTTGAAAATGGCTGAATAGCCGAAACGGCCGTCGTGGACGCTGAAAATATACTATTGGACGGTAAGCTCAAAAAGTTATACTTAAATAAACAATATAGTATAATGGCGGTAATAATAGTCGGTATGGAGAATATAAATAATGATAGACTATTTACATATACTGTTAACGAACAAACATTTCCATAAAGTTGTTGTCAGTTATCTTATATTATTAATGCGCTCTTCCTATAAAATCATTAAATCTAACGAAATATGTTTATTACAGAATCAAGTAATAACTAGAACAAAAATATATAAACTACAAAATTTAAAATTAATGATAAAGTAAAACATTTTTTAGCATAATAATCTAGAAGGGGGCACATTCGCACACCAAGTTTTAGCTCACTTCACTCGCAATAAATCGTTATACATACTTACATCATGAATTACTGAATTAAGTAAAACGGTATTTACTTTAATACTTAGCAACCTAAATATTTTAGAAAAGAAGTTTCATGTATGTCAACGAAGGTAGTTCGTTCACCGTTGTTCAGTTACATAAACATTGGTCCGCTGTTATGCATATTTGTTGTATACATTGACCAGATTCGTATGACGTAGGACCATACATTGGTAGACTGCAATTTACAGCAGTTTTCAATAAATATTAAAATACTCGAATTTTAGAAGATATTTTTGTTATTGGGTATATAATCTGATACAATTCTCTCGCATACACTGATTCGAACACTAAAGCTATCAATTCTGTTAAACAAATATATTCAATATTCTTTAAGACGATAGACAAATAAATAAACACTTAATTATTTTTAATGATTGAAAACTACGTTATTTATGTTTTCGTCCATTATTCCTCATTCCCCTTGGCAGATAAATATAATTAATTATATCCACATTTACCTCTCGCATAACAATACTTCGTCTTTTTAAGGTCTTTGGTGCTTAGTTAAATTTGGAGCTGAAACCATTGTCCATTCCCAGTCAGTTCTGATTAAAAGTACCGCGCACAAAAAAAATATTTCAATCAAATTGAGGAATGAAAACGGTCGGATGGAACGGAACGGAACAATAACTGAGAGTTTATAGCATGTCTAATTAATATGCTCCTAGGAGTATTCCATTGTCGACTGTAGTGGCGCTGAGCTAGCACAATAGATGTTTACCTATTATAAATAGCTAAGAAAAGAAACGTTGCTCGTTCGTCGACAATAGCAGAGGATGAGGTTCTTTGCTGATTGCGGAGGATAAAGTAAGGGATGCGCACGCAGTATAGCTTGCACACTATTGCAAACTATTGTACACCATTAAAAATTGTACCTTGAAAAAGAAGTTGTTTATAAACCAATTTAGTAGCAAAG
>JAGFPH010023045.1:0-12190 GCA_018207615.1 Philaenus spumarius
GAAAGTGCTCCCTATGTATTGTCGTGTGTTGATGTACACATGGTATATTAATATGTAAAAGCGGGCATATCTGGGGACATGTTTTCGCTCTCTACTGTTGCTTCTTGTCTTGTACATTCGTGACTTGACTGTGCCAACATTTATCATGCTTTCCTTCTACACTGTCTTTGATAATTAACTTGTCAACTTGTAGAGGCGATGCAGACATTGAGGTTAGATGGGTTTGGATTGTTTCATTGTTAGTGGTCCGGTCTTGGGAAAAATATAAGTCTGACTTTTTATTGACATTATAAAAGTATTTGTTTAAAGAGGGATAGTGATATCAAATTCGCTATAAAGTGCTTAGGCATGTATTGTTCTTATATTTATTATAGAGTGTGTACAAATACATACAATTATTTTTGGAAATTAAGAAATTCCTCATACAATTTAAATAAACGGTACCAAATAACTGCCACATACTTTCTCCCACTTGAAACTTTATACATTCCCAAGGAGGTGATTATTTAGAATTGCAAAAGTAGGACATACCATGGAAAGTATTAGGTGCATATAACACACATCCATATTATATTATTATATTATATTATTATTATTATTTAAACTATTCGATCGATTTCGAACAAATTTGCACCAAACATGTCAATTAGGCCTGTATAGATGCACGAAAAAAGGTTTTGAAAAATTTTGAAAAACAACCCCCTTTTTGGCCAAAAAACCCCCAAAACAAGTTATTATTATTATTACCCAAACGAGAATTTTTAGAAAGATGCTGTTTTTTGCATATGGCAGGGTACATTAGGGGCTACAAATAGACCAAATTTTATCAAAATCGTTAGAGCCGTTTTTGAGAAATTTTAATTTTTCTCGTTTTTTAGCCATTTTTGGAAGGTAAAACCCCTTAAAAATCAAAAATTTTAAAAAATGAAAAAACGCCTGGAGATATTCCAGAACTACACCTACATACCAAATTTCATCAAAAGTAGACCGTTGGTATGGTCTCCAGCTCTGTACACATCCTTACAGACACACGGACAGACATCACCAAAAAAACACTTTTTGGGTTCAGGGAACACCAAAACAAATAATTCCACTAAAAATATTTTTGGGTTCAGGGAGCACCAACACAGATAATTCCACTAAACATTTTTTTAGGGTTCAGGCGGCACCAAAACAGATAATTCCACTAAAAAGTAAAATTCGAAAATTTGGACGAAAACAATACTTTCTCCATATACTAAGTATAGGGTGGAGAAAGTAAAAACTGTCTTGTCGCATGCGCATATGATTTCATTAAGTAGTTTAATTTTTTTGTTAGGATAACCATTATTGTCTTTTTTAGAACTGAAATAATTCCATTTTTTTATCATTGCATAATTATTGACGTATACATTTTTAACTTTTTCTTCATTGGATTAATTAAATAATTGAATTATCAAAAGAGCATAATGTTTCAATTCAGCTGGACCTTTAGATTTCGGTTGGGATTACAATGGCAGTCATTTATTTGAAAGTCACTAAGTTATTAATAGATGCAATCAGACGTTGATAGTCGCCTTCGGCAGAATATATTTTAATTTTATTATAAGTTGCAACGACTATACAAAAAAATCTGTGCCCACAATCTTCCGTTTGACATGGTTCAATTTGTCTTATTACTAAATTTAAGTTTTACTTAAAACTTAAAGAGTCTACGTTATTAGGAAAGTCTAAATTATCCACTAGAGAGTAATTTTTTTCAAATAGGTTCAGTAATTTATGTAATTACTTCCAACAATATCACCAACAAACAAAGTTTACCATATTTTAATTGATCTGGTCACGATTTGACTTTCGGTAATCAACTATAGCATCTTTAAGACATGTTCGTACGCATTTCAGCGGGGCTTTTAAATTAAACTGTAGTTTAAATTCTAAATACACCGCCATGCAAAATGAGGAAAACACCTGCTGAATCATGCGTCTTAAATCCTGACTCGACTCTCTTTTTGAATCTAAGTGGCATTTCTTTATACATGGTACTATTTTATTGTATTTTAATACAATCATTAATAAAACTGATAAAATATGCAAATGTAACGCATTATTAGAAATATAATCGTCTGTTAGTTTTTACCAGAGAATCATTAGTCATTACCTTGAACGTAAAGGTCACCAAGACGGTCACTTCAATGTAAAACAATAATATAAAATAATTTAAACATCATGTTTTACATCGAGAGCTTGGACAACTTTACTTTCAAATAAGAAATATATTATGGAAGGAGACCAGATATCTAATCATATCTGTGGTTTGAGGGAGGAGGGTGGAAGTAAAGCAAACGGTGGTTGACTCGCTTCCAAGCTGATGGGATATGAGTAGATATCTGGTATTTACTAAAAAAACACAGGAAAACGAAATTTTATACATTTGGCTAAAAATTCATAACTAAAAAAGTATCGCCCAGAAATAAATAATTTTTACATCAAATTAAACAGGAATAATGGAAGATTAAGAAAAAAAATAAAACAGAAAAAGATAATTTTTGCCATTTTTTGTCACCTGACTCCCCTTAAGGGTCGGCTCTAGTAAAACAAAAAGCAACCTGCGACTCCAGAGTAGCGGCGGTAGGTTACGCGGACATTGCTCATCCTAAATCCATTTAAATCCCGAAATTGTTCAAATAGCGTTTTTTAAAAAATACCAAACTCTTGGGGACAAAATTCTTCATCCGAATGGCTTGATAATTTTTCGCTATAATTAATAGTTACATCGTAAAAAAATATTTAAAGTCACCCTATAGAGGCGGTAGGTTACACGGACATTGCTCAACCTAAATCCATTTAAAACCCGCAATTGTTCAAATAGCGTTTTCAAAAAAATACCAAACTCTTGGGGACGAAATTCTTCATGCAAATGGCTTGGTACTTCTTCGCTATAACTAATAGTGACAACATAAAAAAATATTAAAAATCAATTTTTTAAATTGTTAATAAATATTAAACAAAACGTTTTTCTTAATTTTGGAAAAGCCATTTGCATGCGTATTGGCCATAGCTTTAAAATGGCATATCGTTCATAATTATCCGATCAAAAATAAAGGAAAAATATGGATTTTAATTTAACATTGGTCTTATGGAGTGTCAACCAACATGGCCGACAGCTAGAGCCGACCCTTAAGACAATACCAGAAATTGATAGTATGGGAGATTTTACAATCAGACATTAAATACGTACCCCGACGTCATAGCCCGTTTCTAACAATTAAATCAGTGTACTGTTACTAAGCAAATGTTAAGTATTTTATTTTAATACTGATACATTTAGATGTTTTCTTGAAATTTTTAATAAAGCATATTGATTTCCCTAAAGTCAGTTTGACTCAGTAAAACGTCTTAACACAGAATTATTCGTACTAAACTTGTGATGCACCAAAAAGTAGATGTTTACGTTTAAAATATTCGATTTGATCTTGACGTTTATTTTTCCCTTCGAAGCTGTATGTTTAAGCTGCAATTCTATTCTCTTCGTCGTAAGTAGGCGGTCACTACATGTCTTCGACGAGTTGATGCATTTTCTATTCTCGATACATGTGCTACTCAAACCGATTCAGATGTTCTGGCACTGTGAATGTCTGTAAAAAGAAACCGATAGCAGAGATAAGATTATGCTATATTTTACCTGTTGCCTTAAATAACTATTTATATATATTCAGTATATCTAAACGGTAAAGCAATGACAACAGTTAATAAACAATATAATGGTCCAATTCCTTAATTAATTTATGTAATTAACGTGCCTTATTTATAACGTAGCAACATCGCATATTGTATTTCTTAAGGCCTGTCTTTACCCTGGGGTAAACTCCGAGTGTACAGTCTGATTTTATCGGATTATATTAGTACGAGTACAGTCAGTGACCTGAGGTCGCGCGGGGAGAAGCAGGGGCCAGACAAGGTAGGACTGAAAACACAAGTCTCAGCGTCTGTAGTAGTAGCAAAGCGGGATCACCTATGGAGCAACGTGCGTGCTAGAGGACTTTTGCTACTACTGTACTAATCACCCACTACCTTCATCTATTCTGCCCACTTCACAAAACACGAATGTGCAAGACGAGTTGGCTAGTCAAGTAATTTGTTGAAACATGCTTTGGTAATCTCGTGTTTCAGATTCTATTGTTATAAATTAATAATCAGAGAAATAAATTTAAATTATTTAAAATACTATATATTATTACGTGAGACCTTAAAATACTTAAATAATTTTTAAAATAATAGATATTTACTTAATTAAACCATTTATTAAAAGGGATTTTCATCGATTTCTTTCAACTATGAGGTATAAGACAAAACGCATTTACGAACAATTTAACAGAATTTACAACTATTTAAGATGAAAAACGGAGTTCAAATTATGTCCGAAAAGGAAGACCCTTAACTATAATGGAACACTTTCAAATGTCAACTTGATGTAATTTACGTACTGGACTTATTCTGATAGTTATAGTGTTTTACGCATTTGTATACCTGTTCTTATGGAGTTTTAATGTTTTTGCCCTATAATACACTGAAGTGTCTAACTATTTGAGATGAAAGTGTATTTCAATAATTGGGTGAAGTGCTAATTCACCCCAGTATTCCATTTCTTATATAATAATACATAGTGTTTATGTTCAATTGGCAATGGGTATGTCAATATGCACGAAAGTGTCTAAATATTATTTTGAGAACCTGTGCTATTAATATTAATAGGAATGACAAGAAAAATACTTGCGCAATACATAGGACACAATAATTTCATTGAGATATACAAGCACCGTGATGATATTCCCTCAACACCGCGAAACAAGCGGTTACAATTCCTCGCATCATAACTGCCCAAGTTGCAATCACATATCACTTGTCATGTCCGGTCGGTCCGAGATCGTTCCTCGATAACCGTTCAGAGTAATTAATGATGTTAGTGAAACCGTTGTCCGTCTGTCTACCCGTGACATCTCTTCTAGTGACATACCATAGAGACAGGCTTTGTGCCGACTTCTCAGACGATAAATTTCAACGCAATTACCACACTTGTCCAACTTACACCTGCTCGTTCGGGTTTTTTTCATTTAATCGATTGTGTGCTACGCTGTGTTAATTCGATTCCGAAGAAATTACACTATCGATTAGTTAATTGGCGCGGTCGACTTTGCAGGTGTAAAATGTTGGATGACTTTATAAAGGCGGTATCTGTTGGGTAATATCTAAAGGGTGATTTAATGCATCAGACAAGACTTTCATTTTGGTCGATTTCAATTCATGTTTTTGACTGTCTTATTTGTATGTGTTGTTTTCCCTCTCTAGCAGGTCATAAATTACTATGGTACTAAACCAACTCGTATAACCTATACTTGCTTATATATATTTCCTTCTTAACATCTTTATGCCACTTAAGCTAATGAAGCTAGAGAGCTGGATAACACTAGGAAAACTTCCAGCTGACCCATCATTGCCAGGGCTATAGAATACAAGGGCTAGACCAGTCCGCCAAGGAAAGCGTTCCCGTCACTGACACTGTGATGACGTCACGGTGGTAACGCCTGCTCCATTCCCACCGCTTCTCATAAGTATTCTCTGCTACAATAATTTCAATTTTGTAGCAAAGCTGTAACATTTTTATGATGCGCTCTTCTTTAGTTTTAGTATTGACACTACACAAAGCAATAAGTAGACTGTAAATAATTAGTCTAAAGATGTAAGAAGAAGACAGGGTTACAATAAAACTAACTAATTCATAGATAATAAACCGATGTAGTGTACTAATGTTAGCATACTTTTAATTCGATTCTCTGAAACATTTCTGAAAACTAAATACGAAATTGAACAAAATGTGCCACACTATTGAAAATAATTGTATTTATTACAATAAACCACCAAAACTTGAATGTCATACTGCAGTTTAATAAAACATGTGTAATACTTATAAAATAAAACACATAAAAGTTATAAATACTTACACATAATGAGTAGCTTATATGCAGATATGCACATGACATAATAATTACTGCTGACGTAAAATATAAAAAAAACAAATAAAACTGCTTCATAGAAATTTTCCTTCCCTAGGCCTTAGGGAATAGTTAATTTAATAGTTGAATTTAAACAATTGAACTATTTAAATTTAAATTGACACTGCAATTTAATTTAGTCTAGAAGTTTAACTTAAAATTATGTTTTATTTTTGTCATCAATAATAATTTTATTACTCTAGGTTTAAATTTGATTATAATTATTTGTATATTATATATTTATTTATATCTAATTATTCTGACATTTTGATTTTTAAGTGCATTTTGCTAGTAAAGATTTTTTTGAACATTTTAAATCTGCAGAAGAAATTACTTGAGGACCTGGATAACTTTTTAACATAAAGTAATCTCGCTTGAAACTCTTACATTAAATACATAATATTTTTTAGTGTTTATTTTTATTTGAAGCTGATTACTTAAAATTTTTTGTTTTTAAATTTTGAGTAATCAATAACTACCGGTACTCTAAGTTTAAATCTTATTATTATTTATATATTATATATTTACTTATTTATATCTCATCATTCTGAAAATGTTTGTTTTAATGTATTTGTTAGTAAATATGTTTCTTGGAATATTTACTTCCAAGCAAACAATATTACTTGATAATCTTGGTAACATTTCATAAAGTAATCTCGTCTGCAACGTAACAATAAATACCTTGCTAAACATATAATTTAGGTGATTGTGTGCATTGTATAATATTTTTAAGAAATTCGTGGAATGCCTATTCGAGAAAATTAGCCTTAAGTATGCGTCAAAAGGCGAAAATCTCGCGGAATTATATAGCTTCTTTAAACACTTGTACTGAACAAAATAATTACTCAATATTAACCAAACCTGGTAAACATATAATATAGGTGATTGTGTGCATTGTATAAATGTTTCAAGAAATTTGTGGAATGCCTCTCCGAGAAAATTTTTAAATATGCGTAAAAGGCGAAAATCTCGGGGAATTATTACCTTCTTTAAACACTTGTACTGAACAAAATAATTACTCAACATATAATTTAGGTGATTGTGTGTATTGCATATTTTTTTAAAGAATTATCTTCTGCAACGTTATATCAAATAACACGTGAGAGCTAAGGCGAACCGTGCTTACGCGGCGTGTCATGGTACCAGATTGACGTCACATATGAGGGGGGGGCGAGAGGAAGGTTGGGACAGTCAGCGAGCGTCAACATCAAAGGAGTGGACCAGCCCTTGTATTCTATAGCCCTGCATCATTGCTCCCTAAAATTTCTATTTTTTATGATTTAACCGAAAAAAAATTTAAAGATTTTTATGGAACTTTTCTGATATTTAGGCATTGCCTTGCGAGTAACGTGTCAGTAATGTGCTTTTTCAGAAAAGACCTGAGTAATGGTTGAGAAAGTAACAAAGTATTGTGAAAGATCCAACGCGTGTGTGTTATGCTCAAACGTTTTAAAACAGTAAGCCGAAGTCATCTTGGCTATGAAAGATCTACAAAAGAGTTAGTTCAACATACGTATCTTATTACGGTTACAGTAGCCATTTTGAACTTACCACGACAACATCAGTGCACAAGCCACGGGGTGCAATTGATTGAATTTCAGGGTGTAAAGTTCCATTCGAGTAAATTCATGGAACTCCATGAGAAGAGTCAACCTTGAGCTGGCTAGTCGTATGCTGTTGTATAGTAAGACCCTGGCGACTAAATATCACTTGTAAGCACTTACTAATAGAGGTCTTATTTGTAATGTACAACAGGAAATGTTTCTGAAATCTTTAATGTATAATTTGTAGATAATAAAAGTTGACGATTTCCTCTTTTCGAATAATTCAACTGAAAATTACGTTTTATACCTTGTTTATAATTAAATTTATTTAGGAAAATTCATAACTTACCATATTTATAATCTATTAATTATAGTTTAGATTGTAATGAATAGCTGTCCTCAAATTAAAACTTAATTCTATATTCTTATTCTGATCTGGTCGATTAGGAAATTCAATTTTGATATATTGTTTAAGTATAAGTTGTAGGCCTACTTATTTTAATGTATTAATATTTAGTTTCTTTGAAACGATCTAACTTAAAACAAACTAACGATCTACCTCTATAGTATTTTATGCATGAGTTACCTGAATTAACCTATAAATTTTGTGGTATTTACTAAATATATATTTAGAAAGTTGTTATAGAGATACCGTGATAAGTAGCACAAAACATTAAAAGGTATCTTAAATATACTTCTTTGTTTAGGCTCATCACCTTTCACTTTCACAAATAATCAATCATTTCCAGAAAAGGATTGAAAGAGTATTTATCTGTGCAAGTTTGATGCTGTTTTAATTATTATAGATGATATCCCTCCACATACATATTTTATAAAGTTGTCATTTTAATAACGATGTAAGATTAGACTAATAATAACCTCAAAATTAACTGTCTAAAAAAATTTAACTGTCTAAATCAAAGTAGGCTATTGTCCAAAAGAAATGCAACTGAAACTTATGATCTTATGAAATGTGTCTGTGCCAGCTGGTAACTTTGCGGCCGATTTATGTCACTTGCACCAACTGACAAGGTAATGGTCTCAGTATGAGGAAACTAACTACGACCTGGAAGCGTGCTTAAACAACGTAAAGGTTGTGCTGGCCGTCCAATTACAATAACAAATAATGCAAATCAATAACAACTATTTCATCAAGTTTTGTAGTGACTTCGTTGATAGTGAACATTGGCCGGGTATCACTGAGGTGCATGTTTAAAGCTGTGGGTGGGTTTCCTTACAAGATACAGATTGATCAACATTTTAAAAATGCAGCAAAAGTGACTTACACTGATTGGTACCAAATTAGTAATAGTGTATGACAGTCCAGAACTTGTATTCAAACTGGGGTTATCTGACGAATGCCACATTTATCTAAATGGATTTACAATCGGTAAACTCGGTTTATTTGTTTCAATGGGCAGACGTTATTATTGAGAAGCCACTCCTCCATCACTTCGATTGATTCAGCATTCTGCACACCACCTTCAGAATCCGGGTGATATGCCATGGAGTATATATTTCATTCCCCCTACCTCCTCTGATGTAACACCTCTGATGCGGTCGTATTGGGTATTAAAAAAAAAGTTTTTTTTAAACAACAGCCAATGGAAATAATAAGCGATTAGCGTAAGATCGTATCATATGGAAATGGCTCAACTGTTCTTCCTGAGAACCTACGCACACACTACAAGTAGTAGATAGAGCGTTATTGGAAGCAAATGTGATCTTTCATAAACTGATGGCAAATTCTGTCACAAATTGTATTTTTTCAGTTTTGAATATGTTCTTTCTTAACGAGGCCTATATATATTAATTTTGTTTAAATATATATAATACATGTAAACATGTTTTGTCCATGGCGTGCCGCAATGGACTCCTCAGCAAAGCCAGGATGGTGTGGTAGGCCTCCATAAAAAATTCATGTGAGTAGTTTCGGTTTGGAACAGCAGGAGGTTGGGTCATGGTGATATGGTAGGCCTATGGGTAAATGATATGAGTTCCAGAGATGTGGGTGATAAAATATCGTATAGCAATAATGGACCTCTTATGGGGAAATCTATGAATGAACTGGGATTAGTGTCGAACTGGCCAAGATTGGCCAGAATGTACTTGAATATTCGAAGTTTCCAGAATATTCCCAGAATGTTTTAGAATATTCAAAAGCGTTTCAGAAGGTTCGAGAATGTTCTACAACCATCGAAGAGACTTCAGGAACGTTCTAGAATGTTTTAGAAATCGGTAACAGGTTACAAAGCTATAGGTAGACCTAAATCTTGGCAGATATTTCTCTTGGACTGTATATAGGAGAGACAAAACATTTGATTTTCGATTAATTGCGTCCTGAAATGCACCTAAAAAACTGGCGGAAATAGCTGATCATGTTTATAATCATAAATGGGAAACAGATTGATTTGTACGAAACTCACTATACCTTTTTGGGCTGGTGAATTCTCAATATAAACCCCATAATTCTGTAATTCATGCCTGCGAGAGAAGCGGCGGGTATCTCAGCTAGTTGTAAATAAAATTGTGGTGTCGTTTGCTTTGGTCATTCGTACTTAAGTTAATAATGAATGTGCGTGCGCAGTGCGCACATAAATACATCTTCTACACAATACACAGGGGTTGCGTTAGCGATTTTTTAACAGAATTAAGTACTTTTTTTGTATAAAATAAAGTATTTATGGTAATTGCAACAGCTTTTTAACATTCTATTGTAACAAATATTGCACTTTGAGTTAAATTTTATTGTTTGCAAATTGAAAATAAGCCTCTTTAATAACTGTTGAAATAAGAGTTTCTGAAACTTTCAGCGCTCCTAGCGGCTAAACGGTTAAGTTTATCAAAAAAATACCAAGAATAAAAAATAGGGGTTTCCATAAAAAATTCTAAAGTTGACCGCCATGTTGGAAAATGGCGGCATATTTTCAAAACTTAAAATTCATATTTTTAATGGCCACTAAAAAGTAGGTGAAGTCCCCCATTTAAAGTTTCATGTAAATCTTTTCGCTTCTGATATACCAATGGTGGCACACTTAAAATAGTCACCCTGTATACAGGGTGTTCCCAAATTATGTTTCCAGACTTCCATAAATTGTTCCTTTGGTCAAAACAAGAACAAAACTTCCAATAAACATAGGTCCTAAAACGCTTAGTTTTCTAGATATCCGCCATTTTGTTTTTTGTACAAAATAATTCATATCTAGAGAACGGTTTGACTGATTGAGTTCAAACTTGGCATGAAGTTTAACCTAACAGTGATATACCTCAGGAAAAATAAACGATTAAACCCAATCATGTGTTTAAAAATGGCGGCTGTTTGAAAATTTCAAGCCTAATTTACTCCAAAACCGTACGTTTTAACGAAAATTGTCAAGACATCTTTTTTGTAGCCCTTTTTATTTCGTATCGGATGGTGTAACTGTCAAAACAATGGGATGAAGGATAACAGTTAAGTTATGTGTACTAATTGGTTTGTTCAACCCGGCATCCTATACCAACACAGTAATACTACAATATTGTATGGACATTTGTTCTCATTACCTTTTATTTAGCTATTATCCTTCATCCGATTGTTTTGACAGTTACACCATCCAAAAGGGAATCAAAAGGGCTACAAAAAAGGTGTCTTGACATTTTTTGTTAAAATGTACGGTTTTGGAGTAACTTAGGTTTGAAATTTTCAAACGGCCGCCATTTTGAAACGCATAATTGGATTTAATCGTTTATTTTTCTTGAGGCATATCACTGTTAGGTTAAACTTCATGCCAAGTTTGAACTCAATCAGTCAAACTGTTCTCTAGATATGAATTATTTTGTACAAAAAACAAAATGGCGGATATCTGGAAAACTAAGCGTTTTAGGACCTATGTTTATTGGCAGTTTTGTTCTTGTTTTGACCAAAGAAACAATTTGTGGAAGTCTGGAAACATAATTTGGGAACACCCTGTATAATAACAAGATATACAAGTTAAACAAGTTTTACAAAAGAGGTTCATTGACGGAAAATAAAAGGTATTGTACTTTATTATATTAAGTTAATAGGTAAACAAGACCAGCATGAGCTATGGCTGTTCGAAACAAACATTTAATTTGAAATTTAGAATTATAAATAATTATTGCAGAGTATAAAATCAGCTGATTATTTAAGTGCCTTCTTGAAAGTTTACATGCGTTTATGGTAAACAGCTGCTTATTCTTCCAACACTGAACATGTTCAATCTGCTGAGCGATACATTTTAAATGGACGAATATTTAAAATTATAAGTAGCATTGTTTTGAAACTATTTATAGTCCTAAACTTTTTTTTATTTATTTGTAAATGTCAGTATTTTTCCCGCCCAACTTAGGTGCAAACCCTTTAGGCGTTTAATACATGAACAGTGAGTGGACAGTTTTCACGTAATGACTTACCAGTTTACATTTTATATTTGACTTTTCACTCCTTCCATTATTGCACAAACACTCTTTGGTATTGGCAAGTAAAACCGGTTCCGATTGTCTCAATAATGGTTTCAGATTTAGTGTATAACTCTGTTAATTAGGTCTGACCGGAAGTCAGAGGTGTCGGAGCACTTAGAGGCCGTCACGTGTCTCGTGGGTTGTCGTCACAGATAG
>JAGFPH010023047.1:352-11718 GCA_018207615.1 Philaenus spumarius
TAAAAACGTGACCCCGACGCGCTACAATTTGTTAACTGTCAAAATCGGATTTCTCGTACCCAAAAACATATAAAACGATACCCCACACTGTATTTTCAAAATGTTAATCCAAAAACGTGACCCTGACGTGGTACGACTTTCTAACTGTCAAAAACCGGATTTCCCGTACCCAAAAACATATAAAACGATACCCCACATTGAATTTTCCAAATTTTGATCTAAAAACGTAAATCCGACACGCTACGACTTTCTGACTGTCAAAATCAGTTTTCCCACACCCAAAAACATACAATGCGATAACCCACACTGTATTTTAAAAATGTAGGTCCTAAAAAGTGATCCTGACGTGCTACGACTTTCTAACTGTAAAAATCGGTTTTCCCGTAGCCAAAAACATATAAAACGATAACCCACACTGAATTTTCCAAATTTTGAACTAAAAACGTGACCCCGACGCGCTGTAATTTGTTAACTGTCAAAATCGGGTTTCTCGTACCTAAAAACATATAAAACGATACCCCACACTGAATTTTCCAAATTTTGAACTAAAAACGTGAATAAAACGCGCTCCGATTTGTTAACTGTCAAAATCGGTTTTCCCGTACCCAAAAACATATAAAACGACAGCCCACACTGAATTTTCTAAATTTTGAACTAAAAACGTGACCCCGACGCGCTACAATTTGTTAACTGTCAAAATCGGGTTTCTCGTACTCAAAAACATATAAAACGATACCCCACACTGTATTTTCAAAATGTTAATCTAAAAATGTGAACCTGTTGTGCTATGACATTTTAACTGTCATAATCGATTTTCCCGTACCCAAAAACATATAATACGATACCCCACACTGTATTTTCAAAATGTTAATCCAAAAATGCGAACCCGTCACGATACGACTTTTTAACTCTCAAAATCGGTTTTCCCGTACCTAAGAACATATAAAACGTTACCCCACACTATATTTTAAAAATGTTGACCCGATATTTTTAAATTTCAATATTTTTAATTTTAATGCGAGCCTAAGTAATTTTTATCCCAGCATTTAAGAAGATTTGTTTACAATGTATTAATCACATACTTATACAAAGAACAAACAGACTTAACAAATATTAATAAGTAATTAATTGAATGTACATGCATATACAGTAATCTCTAATCTGTGGCAAGGCTAATGTGTTGTGTTAGCGGAATATAGCAGGCCTACTGCTTATTTGCAGCTTCTGACAAAATAGAATTGGTGAGATCGTTCATACACCGAGTGTAAACCTTACAATTAGAGGTTATGTTGCGCGCGCACATCTAGACTTTCATTTATAAACATTCTGCATCTCAGAACGGCAAGGAAATATTCATCGTATTTTCAATTATGAGTTACTGCATCCGTAGAAGCAGTAACTACAACTAGAAGCAATAACTCGACTCGGAGGCACTTGCATTCAATTAACATATAAAATGAAGCAGTAACTGATAAATGCTATATGTATATATATATATATATATATATATATATATATATGAATTTTAATGACACCCCAAAACGTGTTCTGGGGACCATGATCGGTGCTCATTTGCTACTTCCGACCTTGGGTCTCACCATAAGGGCCACTGCAATAGCTCATTTTTCCTATGGAAATTCGCTAATAAAGGTTAAAAGAACAAGCAATGCTCAGGTTTACACCTTAATAAAAACCTAACCTAAAAGTTAGAAATACAAATAATTGCTTGAAATCAGCTGTTAATGAAAATATTGGAGCAAACAACTGTTTTATCTGTTATTTTATGCAATTGGTTGCTATGGTAATAAATGTGTTGGTTCATCAGTCTAGGCCTAACCTAAGAATTTTCCCGACTAAATTTACAAATATTGAAATAAAAAATGTGTTTATCAAAATGAATTATAGCCTATGTTACTCAGGGATAGTGAAGTTTTTTATGGGTAAAAGTATTGCTTCGATCGGTTCTGTAGTCCCAGAGATTACCCCCTACATACAAACAAATTTTACTTCTTTATAATAGTTAGTTTTTTTTTTTTTTTTTTTTTTTTGCTTTCCATGCCACTTTGTGCCTTTCGGCTAACGAGCATGATTTTATGGTCCCCCGCGGGATTTGAACCCGGGACGTCTTGCTTATGAGGCAAGTACCATAGCGGTTGAGCTATGACAGAGGACTATAATAGTTAGTATAGAAGAAGTTAAATTTAGGTTATAACCTACATGTTTCTAAAATAGATCTATTTCGCTAAACTTTGCGAATACAAAAAACACAATTGAAGATAAGAACACAATGCCAACAATGTATTAAAATTAATCGCGTAAGTCATGGCTGTAATTGATTTAATCTTCTTGATATATCGAACCGAATGAAAGAAGGTAGGTAACGGAAACCGGTACGACCCACAGCCTCCCTGATTTGGTCAACTCGCCGCAGCCTGCTCGAGTGGGATCGTCTACGTCACCGCTAACATAGCCTACGCTAATACATCAGGCCTATCTCATCGCACGACCTTCAAACTTTAACTCTAATTATTTGATACGGCCTTTAGTCCTTCGTTTCATATTGAGTTCGTTTGTCTTCGTTTAAAAAAGAATTTTAAACGCTTCCTCGAGATTTCTATTTCGGTTAATGACGATATACCGCTGCAATCAAATACTAACGGAAACAACCTAGTACTTAGCCAACATGTGTTATTCACGTCATTGTATTCTGTAGATAACAGCAGTAGGGCTTCAGCGAGCAAGGGTTTGCGTGTTTGTAGGCCCGACAATAAATAAAGTCAGTAATAAACAATAATATGCCAAATGGGGAGCGGTCTCTGAGCAAGAGAGTAGCAGCTTATTACCGTTGAAATGTCTAACACTTCTGAATCTAGTTATGTTTGGCATTTTTACTCTAAATGACGTAAAGTAAATTAATTTAAGCAAAAAAATGCCAACGTTTCAAAATAACTTGCCTGCCAAATTTTGTGACGAAATTATTTATGTAAAAAAAATACATTTCCTCTGTTGTTTTTAGTCAAATCTTGAACTTTGACTTTTAAAATGTCAATATGTTTGTAATGTATTTCGTATTTTTGTACATTCCAGTAACAATATCATCAACATACAGGACTTTTAGTATTTGCATCAGTGGGCTAAGAACGTTTTAATTCGCTTTGGTGACCATTTTATCTAACATCAACTTTGAACTTTTCACAGTAAATGAGTTTGCAAATAAAAAATCAACGAGGAAAACTCATATACAAGTTAACTCTGATAGAATTTACGTATTGAAATATTTATGACTTTTATAAACACAACTAAATAAATAAACGGTACCAGGAACTGGCACATACTTTCTCACAAACATATTTAAATTATTAAACGTCACGGTGACTTGTAGGGTGGGGTAGGAGAGGTGATTTTGTATTAAAGTTGTTTTGCCATAAAATCACGGAAAAACTAACTTTTTTCAAAAACGGCTCGAACGATTTTGATTAAAATTTTACAGTTTATAGTACTATAGGTCCCTAATAAACTATAAAATTTTAATCAAAATCGTTAGAGCCGTTTTTGAGAAAAGTTGATTTTTCCGTTATTTTAAGGGTTTTCATGGAAAAATTACCCTTAAAAATAAAAAATTCACAAAAATGAAAAAACGCCTGGAGATACCGTGGATTAGTACCTCCATAGCAAATTTCATCAAAATCGGACGACTGATTTAGGCTCTAGGTCTGATAACATCCCCACAGACACACACACAGACCTCACTCCGAAAACCACTTTTTTTAGGTTCAGGGGACCCAAAACGGATATTCCCACCAAAAACTCAAACTCGAAAATTTTGATGAATACAATACTTTCTCCATATACTATGGTATAGGGGGAGAAAGTAAAAATACATTTCCTCTGTTGTTTTTAGTCAAATCTTAACCTTTGACTTTTAAAATGTCAATATTTTATACACGTTTAGGACAACAATATTTCTGAATGTTTGTAATGTACTGTATTTCGTATTTTTGTACATTTCCAGTAACAATATCATCAACATACAGGACTTTTAGTATTTGCATCAGTGGGCTAGGAACGTTTGAATTCGCTTTAGTGACTATTTATCTAGCATTGACTTTGAACTTTTCAAACTCAGTAAATGAGTTTGCAAATAAAAAAAAAACGAGGAAAACTCATGATAGAAGTTAACTCTGATAGAATTTACGGATTGAAATATTTATGACTTTTATAAACACAAATAAAAAAATATAATGCAAGGCACGTCAATAAGTCCAGTGTTATATGGTTTGGGTCCTGATTATGAGCTAGATAAAAAAATATAATATAATGTGAGTAACAATATAATATACCAGTTGATTTCACCCATGGTCTGTAATACTTAAACAAAACCTAGCGTAGATTATATTTTTGGGTTATGTTTACAACTTCAATCAATAATATTATAAGTTTGTGAAGTTGTTTTTTCTTTATATGAGTTAAAGAACTAATGCATGCTATAATACGTTATAATATTTGCTTTGAGGTTATAAAATAAATATATAAAGGCAACCTTTTCTTATTAATATATTAATTTATACAAATTTAAAGAAGAGATACTCATTCAAACATTCGTACATCTTTGCATAACATATAAACAATATTCACTTATTCATTTCTTCATTATAATATTAATAACTTCTAAATCATTTACTCTATCACTATGAAATTAAAAGGTAATATTTTTATGTTTATTTAGATATATAATAATGTATATAAATACACAATTTTAACATATAGGACTACAGTTTTATAATCCTTACTAGACCTAACTCACTATTAACAATCACTAATTCACTAAATAAAATCTAAACTGTCAATCACTATAACAGGGCAAAACAATTAAACAACTTATACAAAATTGACAAAACTATCCAACTGCAATAATGGAATGCGTATAACCAAGGGCTAATTGAATGACACTGATGGGTATGTTAACGGCGTTGTTTTGTTTGTTTACGTTACAGTTAGTTAATAGCCCAGGTACCTTCTACAGGTATAAGATATCTGGGCTAATAGCTAGTTCTATCTTTCTTTAGATACCCCACCCCTTCCGGCCTGCCAATAAGCAATAAATAACCCAAACTAAGGAATATTGAATGTTGTCGCGTCAGGCCCACCCACACGGCCGGCATTTCCATTGTGACAAATCTTTCCGGGCATCCGTCAAATTAACTGACGTTAGTTTTAATCGTTAACCAATATTTTAACGATTAAGAGTTAAAAGTTAATCAGTTTTAAAACTAACGATTAAGTTAAAAGTTACCCATATTTTTAACGTTAATCCCAAGTCTGTTTATTACAAATAAAACATAACATATCTTTTTAGAAGGTTCCATTGGGGGTTGACGTGCGGAGCACGCAGGGGTCTCCCCTAGTTAGTATAGATAAAATGTTTGAATTTAAACTACAGAACAGCTGTTTTATGTTTTTAATTTATTTATTTAATACCAAATGTTTTAATGTAAACAAAGCAGATGTTTTTAAATTCTCATGTATTTCTTATGGGGATTTTTCGTTTTTCGGGGACCCCAAAAACCCCTTAGTTTTTAGTTTTAGAAAAAACTTATATTTTTCCCTCGTTCATTGAATCGATACCTTTAATTTGATACCTCTCCCATCATCCTCCGATTTACCAAATTCCCACAATTTTGAATCTAAAATTTCGCTTACAGAATTATATATAAGGATAATTGTACACATTTACTGAGTTAAAAATCCCCGTCTGCATAATTAGGTAGGCCTAGATAAAGTATGTTGTTCTTAAATAGTTTTTAATGATGTATTTGTGATGTGTGTCTAATTAATCTGCCTGTGATTTTTCACTTGGGCTTACTAGTTTTAACATAATCACAAAGATCCAAAAACAAAAACACTGTCAGATCTACTGGTAGTAAATTACAAAAGTGATTTGAAAAGAGTGAACACTAGTTCTTTAAAAATAAATGGTTCCAGGAACTGGCAAATACTTTCTCACAAACATATTTAAATTATTAAACAGATTTACTGTGACTTGCAGGGTGGGGTAGGAGAGGTGATTTTTTTATTAAAGTAGGAGATTAACTAATAAATATTATTATTATTATCTAGAGAGAAAACTATTCGATCGATTTCGAACAAATTTGCACTAAACACGTCAATTACACGAAAAAGGTTTTGAAATTTTTTGAAAAATAACCCCGTTTATGGCCAAAAAAACCCCAAAATCAGTTATTATTATTATTAGGTAAACGGGAATTTTTAGAAAGATGCTGTTTTTGCATATGGTAGGGTACATTAAAGGCTACAAATAAGCCAAATTTTATCAAAATCGTTAGAGCCGTTTTTTTATAAAAAAAGAATAACAGATTTTTTGGGTTTTTTGCCAAAAAGGGGGTTGTTTTTCAAAATTTGTCAAAACCGTTTTTCGTGCATCCATACAGAACTACTTGACATGTCTGGTGCAAAATTGTTTGAAATCGATCGAATAGTTTTCGCTCTAGCTTTGTATACATACAGACAGACATATACCAGACAGACATTTTGTAAAAACCACTTTTTTTGACTCAGGGGGTCCCAAAATGGATATTTCCACAAAAATCTCAACATCGATTTTTTTTGCAATCACTATACTTTCTCTGTTCTATAGTATAGTGAGAAAGTAAAACACATGAAGTTATTGAAATAAATTGTATTATTAATTCAATTTAAATGAGGTTTAAAAGGAATTTTTACTTTCTCGTTATACTATAGTATAGAGAAAGTATAGTGATCGCAAAAAAAATCGATGTTGAGATTTTTGTGGAAATATCCGTTTTGGGACCCCCTGAGTCCAAAAAAGTGGTTTTTACAAAATGTCTGTCTGTATGTCTGTATGTATAACTGTATGTATCTATGTATGTATGTATGTATGTCTGTATGTATGTATGTCTGTATGTAGACAGAGCTAGAGAGAAAACTATTCGATCGATTTCAACCAAATTTGCACCAGACATGTCCAGTACGCCTGTATAGATGCACGAAAAAGGGTTTTGAACAATTTTGAAAAACAACCCCCTTTTTGGTCAAAAAACCCCCAAAACATCAGTTATTATTTTTTTATAAAAAAACGGCTCTAACGATTTTGATAAAATTTGGCTTATTTGTAGCCTTTAATGTGCCCTACCATATACAAAAACCCGCATCTTTCTAAAAATTCTCGTTTAGCTAACAATAATAATAATAACTGATTTTTGGGGGTTTTTTGGCCATAAAGAGGGTTGTTTTTCAAAATTTTTCAAAACCTTTTTACGTGCATCTATAAAGACCTAATTGACGTGTTTGGTGCAAATTTGTTCGAAATCGATCGAATAGTTTTCTCTCTAGCTAATAATAATAATATTAATTAGTTAATCACCTACTTTAATTAAAGTATACAAAGCTAGAGAGAAAACTATTCGATCGATTTCAACCAAATTTGCACCAGACATGTCCAGTACGCCTGTATAGATGCACGAAAAAGGGTTTTGAACAATTTTGAAAAACAACCCCCTTTTTGGTCAAAAAACCCCCAAAAAATCAGTTATTATTTTTTTATAAAAAAACGGCTTTAACGATTTTGATAAAATTTGGTTTATTTGTAGCCTTTAATGTGCCCTACCATATACAGAAACCCGCATCTTTCTAAAAATTCTCGTTTAGCTAATAATAATAATAATAACTGTTTTTGGGGGTTTTTTTGGCCATAAAGCGGGTTGTTTAAAAAAAATTTTCAAAACCATTTTACGTGCATCTATGAAGACCTAATTGACGTGTTTGGTGCAAATTTTTTCGAAATCGATCGAATAGTTTTCTCCCTAGATAATAATAATAATAATAATATTTATTAGTTAATCTCCAACTTTAATAAAAAAACTCTCCTACCCCACCCTACAAGTCACAATGAATCTGTTTAGAAATTTAAATGTATTTGTGAGAAAGTATGTGCCAGTTCCTGGTACCGTTTATTTGGAATGTGTTAGATCGAATGAGTTTCTTACTTCTAAAATAATATTAGACGGTTTATGATTTAGCGAATTAATATTTATTATAGGCCTAAGCAGTTACACAATTTTCACGCCTTAAACGCAAGTAGGCCTAATCATAATTCGAGTATTTTACTTTTTCTTTGCATCATTTAAAACACTTGAAAAATTGTAGCTCTCTGGACTTATAGGCTACATTTTTTACCGATTAGTTACCATTCAATTAGTTGAAATAACTTTTAAGCATTTAGCATGAAATAACTTGGCTTGCGAGGCAAACTCGCATTTGTTGGGTTTATTTATGTATGAATAATTAATTGTGGCTACATAAAATGTGCAAATGTAAATTTGAAGTTGGTGGTGACAAAGTCGCACCTCACTTGTGGTCGGAAACTGAGGCTTAGGCTATCTTTCCTAAAGAGGTTTTTTATTATTTGTACAGTCGTTTTACGAAATCTACAGAAAATTATTTATATATCAGATATTGTATATCAAAATTAGTTCGTATATATTAAATAATGTATCAACAATATCTGAAATCCATCTTGGGCCCCTTGGAGAAAGCTTCTTTCATTATTGTCCCCTTTGGACCAACCTCTAAATCTAAATAGGCCTATATTTTATAGTTTCGTATTAAAAAGTCAACCAACTAATCCAACACAACTTATGTTGAATAGAATAAACATAGTAACATCTGTTTTATATTTGTTACCATGGTACATATCATTGTTACCATGATCTAATGTAAGTTATGTTCACACCGAATTGAAAAACTTTCTGCACATTTCTATTTCGTATTCAATATTTCACAACTATAACATAACCTTCAAATTACCTACTTTTATATAAATTGTTTAAAATTTAAACTTAAATTAACTAGAACGTTAATAACTAATTATTTAAATCTACAACTTTAATTACAACCGTTTTATTCTGTTGCGTATAATACAGAACAGATAAAAGTATTACACATGGTAAACAAAATTAAATATTATCTACAGATTAACTTACGTGTTGTGCGCAGCCTCTGGCGGCCAAAGTTGTAATTACATGTCACACCGTTCTACGAGTAAGCGTAACACGCGATTTTTTTAGGTAACAAAACTTAAGTGTATTATAAAATGACAAATAATTTAGAAAATATAACCACGATCAAAATTAGTTGTAAAATGAAAATTACGTTTTAAATCGGTAAGTACGCGATCCATTACGATATAAATAACGTTATAGTGACGAAGTTAATGAGATGCGTGTTTACCGTACGCTCGATTTGCTAGACTAAAACGTGGCTGCATCAACTCAACTCTGTCGACATTGACAGCCATTATCTTTAACAGCCAGCACGAAATTGTTTTTGTATTTTTATTTCTTTCTTTCTGTGTCAATTAAATTTATCGAAGGTAATGTAACGACGAAAAAATATTCCATTACTATTAGGCCTACTGTTCTATCATGCTATATTGAAATATGAACAGTTTACTCATTTAATAAGTGATTTAGTTATTTATGAATACTGATTTAATTAAATCTTGTTACAGATAAAAAATATGATAGTTACATTTGATCTAAATATTTCGCAAATACGACAGTTTAGGAGAAATTGTAGGCCCTATCTATTTATAATAAACTACAAATAATGCAATCACAACATAATGTGAAAGTTATAATAAAGATGTTAATCCGTTTAAACTAAGGCCTGTGTTTAGGCGCCATTTCAAGCGCTGTGAACTTGACTGAGATTGACCTAGTTACCTAGTGCATCAGCTGTTATGCCTATAAACATTGTTAAGAATTAGAAAATCATATTTTTAACTCATAATTACTTATTTTTTATGTAAGGATTAAAAGTGGTCTGATGAACAATTTAAAACATGTGTTACAATATTGTTGTGCTGGTAGCCTATAAGATCCATATTGGTATGTGCCGGGTTGAACATACCAATTATTAGACATAATTTAACAATCCAATTGTTTAGACAGTTACACCAGCCAATAGGGAATTAAAAGGGCTACACAAAAAATACTCTTGAAATCTTTTGTTCAAATGTAGTCTACGGTTTTCAGGTAATTCATCTTTGAAATTTTCAAAC
Organism: Philaenus spumarius; assembly: GCA_018207615.1. Classification (NCBI taxonomy): domain Eukaryota; kingdom Metazoa; phylum Arthropoda; class Insecta; order Hemiptera; family Aphrophoridae; genus Philaenus; species Philaenus spumarius. Next base: position 10,452 of record JAGFPH010023047.1, read on the forward strand.
ATCCACCACTTTTAAACGCATGATTGGATATAATAGTTTATTTTTCTTACGATAGGTCGTTGTTAGGTATAACTTCATGACAAGTTTGAAATCAATCGGTATAACCGTTCTTTAGACATGAATTATTTTGTAGAAAAACACATACAGTCAAACGAAAAATTATGCACCGTAGACGAATGTTTATTATTGTGAAATATTTTTGTCCCGATCCCAGGAACAAATCTACAAAAGGGGACCAGAGAGTTCGGGGACACTCTGTATATATCAAATGCATAACATCATTGTAATTGGATAACCTAATAGAACTCCGATCCAATGCAAAATATTTTGTTCAACTGGAAATTCGACGATAGTGGCGTTATCTATTGGGGAAACGACGGAAGCTGTATGAAACACCAACGCTACCAATGATTTCTCCCTAGCGCTACCTCGCGGCGCGATCATGTACTATTTTCGCGACAACCTTTTTTCCGGCACACAGCCCCCGTATGGATGCAAGATCTATTTATTATTCATGATCTATGATAACATTAACTGCTTCACTTTTAACTCGCCAGAGTCTCGCGTCCTTTTTTCAATCAACCTAGAGCATGGTCGCCCATATGATATTTTCTGGGGGGGGGGGGGCAGACCGAGTTATGGGGCTTAACACGTTCACTGCTAAGGACGCACATGTGAGCATGACACTGAACACTATGAGAAGCGGCCGACTCACAGTGCATTGCACGCCAACCCCCGCATTGGGAGTGTTTTCAATATACAGGTAATTGCGTGCTTCGCACACCCACCCAAGTATTAGGATAATTTTCAATACATAGTGCATTGCAGCTCATGCTTGAACTTTTGTAAAAAATAAAATAAGTATATGTAAAATCAAACGGCACATAACGTTTAAAACATATTTTAGTGCCAGTCTCTTAAAAGAAAAATACCTGATTATAATTAATAATATACATATTTTCCGTTCCCAGGGAGCTAGGGGGGGGGTGGCCCTCTCTGCCCATAGGCGTAGCGTGTTCCTAGCGCCGAGTGTTGCTAGCGCCACGTCAACAGTTGACGAGGGTTTGACAGTTTTGACAGCTGAGGCAGAGTATTGCTAGCGCCAAAATATTGAAGTCTGGGCTTGTCTATATAAAGCACGTTAGCGCAGTGGATTTTCAAATATATAATTTTAATGACGTTAAACATGATAATAACGACGAAATATTATAATCATACTGTTATCGGCAACATACTGTGACTAAACAGTATAGGTTAGTACCTCTGG
>JAGFPH010023048.1:0-12189 GCA_018207615.1 Philaenus spumarius
GCGGCCGCACGGGGTAGCACCACGGTAGCGAGCACGGCCAGTAATTCAAAGGTCGCGCGATCGAATCCCGCCTGGGACAATAATTTTTTTATACGATTGACGTAGGTAGGATATTATTTTTTTGTTTTGTTCTAAAAAATAGTAAATAAAATGATTAAAAACAATATTATTTTGACTACAGTAAGTTGGGTGAAAGTTTGTGTCAGTTAACTGATACCGTTTATTTAAATATCAGAAAGATATAAAAGTGAAAGTATTGGTTTAAAATAATTCGATCGCGCCGTTGGACCGTTGAGCGAATTTTACAAAATTAGGTTTATTTGTTGAAAAGCTGCTTTCGTGTACGAAATATGTTAGTTGAATTTGGTTAAACCTTACCCTACAGCTCAGCAAGTGTTCACGCGCTGCTTCGTTCACTTGCATCTTGGATTATAGACTCGCATTATGGGCTTATTCGCTTCGCATGCAGCGGACAAATTGGCTTCGGGAAATTGCATCCCCGCTTCGGCCTTTGATCAGAAGCCGCCCCACTGTAAAATCATGCACATAGATTTGAACACGGTACTTTTATGGTATTTTAAGTTTTGATTTTGGATGAACAAGACGGGTCGTATGGTCGTGTAAAAAACAAAATTTGCGGAGTAATCTTCTATATTTACTTTTTATACTAGTAGTTCTGTGAACAGTAGACCTCGCTCGTTGAAATAACAAATGTGGTTTTGAGCTTAGGTTAAAAATAGTGTGCCAGTAAGGAAGTAAGCACAAGGTTTAGGAAGTTAAACATTATTTTGCAATTCCCGCGATTCCGGGATTTCTAGTTCTCGTTTTTTTCCTTTTCTTGAGCTTTAACTGCTAAAGATTTTCTTTTAGAGGCATTGTGTTTTATTTAGGTTAATAATGCGTAAGATAGCTAAAAATATCAATTGAGGGAAAACATAGAATTAAATATTTACATACTTAAATAACTAAAACTTAACAATGTATTTACAGTTCCATAACTTCCATATCATATACCATATTCCAGTATTAGAAATAGTGAAAACAAACGATGTTAAAACGTCGTGATAGTAACCTCAACTTTATTCTCAACCCATGTACCTTCCCACGGTGTCTAACGGTCATTTTTTGTATGTCCTTTATCGCCGAGCGGTTTCATTTGTTTCATCTCATTTTGTAATTCAAATAAAGCTAAGTCAAATACTTTTATGTATTCTGTTTAATTCTTTGATTTATTCTCTACACTTTCTTATTGTTATATGCCATTTTTGGGCAAAGGATATATTCCTAAATTACTATTCAAAACTGGCCTAGTTTTGTTAGCAGTCTTGTAGTAGGAACATAAAAACTGGTGTTTTCAAAATAAGAAATTTGAAATTAATAAATATGTTTATACAATTCTATTTAGAACTAAATTACGAAACTTTTTTACATTTTATGAAAAAAATTACAAAAAATTTTACTACTTTTAATGTAGGCCTAAAGTTGGAACTTTTTCCTTTCGTTACTGAACATGCTAATAACTAATAAATGTTTCTTGAGCTAATAACTTTGTTAATTTTACTTCAATCATTTTTTTACTGGCATATATGCATTCTTTGAACATTTATCTACAAAAAAGCTATGGAACACTTTTGAATTGGTTTAGAATAAACGTATAAAAACATGGCTGAAATACAAAAACTTGGACGATTTTTAACAAATTTTAAGTTTACGGCCATTTTGTGAGCTTACCGTTAGAGATACGGAAAAATATCAAGAATACAATTTTGTTGAAAATAAAATTTGCTATTAGCAAAATGTTTTAAATTCGACTTACGGTTAAGCCACAAACTGGCTTTGGAAAAAAGCTTACACTGAGAGAAACGGTGCGGCCGCCAATTTTATTTTATTTAAGGGGTTAAAAACGAAAAATTGAAAAAACCTTATATATACATGGCTCGGCTTAATAATAAGTAAAATTCATGCAAAATATCATCAAAATCGGTCAAGGCGTTTGGCCGTAATCGTGAGACAGACACACAGACATACAGACACACAGACGAAATGCCGAACGGTCGAGTTAAAACGGAGACCTCGCTTCGCTCGGTCAATAAAATCTCCAAATAATTTCATTCTAGTATGAAAAATCTCAAAAAATTTTACATCCTCTCAGAAAACGTGCTTCTGGCTGTTGGATTTTTTGCTAACGAACTCGTCCGAGAAACTTAGAAAACTATATATATATATATATATACAATTTTCAATGACCCCCAATTCATGTTCTAGGGACCAAGATCGGTGCTCATTGTCCACTCCACTCTCGCCATAAGAGTCACAGCAATAGCTCGTCTTTCTTACGGATATTCGCTAAAAATCTTTGCCGTTATCTGAACTATTTGATAATAAAATAAAATAAACGGTACCATATAACTGCCACATACTTTCTCCCAGTTGAAACTTTATACCTGCCCAAGAATAACATAGGAGGTGGTTATTTAGAATTGCAAAAGTAGGACATACCATGAAAAATATTATATGTATGTAATACATATACAAATTAAGTTTCATATTAGTTTCATTCAATAATAACTAATAAATATTATTATTATTATTATTAAAACTATTCAATCGATTTCGAACAAATTTGCTCCAAACATGTTAATTAGGCCTGTGTAGATGCACGAAAAAAGGTTTTGGCAAATTTTGAAAAACAACCCCCTTTTTGGCCAAAAACCCCCCAAAATCAGTTATTATTTTTATTATTACCTAAACGAGAATTTTTAGAAAGATGCGGTTTTTTGCATAGGTAGGGTACATTAAGGGCTACAAATAAGCCAGATTTTATCAAAATCGTTAGTGCCGTTTTTGAGAAATTTAGATTTTTCTCGTTGTTTGGCTATTTTTGGGGGGTAAAACCAAGTTTCATCAAAATCGGACCGTTGGTATGGTCTCCAGCTCTGTACACATCCTTACAGACACACAGACAGACATCACCAAAAAACGCTTTTTTGGGTTCAGGGAGCACCAAAACAAATAATTCCACTAAAAACATTTTTGGGTTCAGGGAGCACCAACACAGACAATTCCACTAAACAATTTTTTGGGGTTCAGGGAGCACCAAAACAGATAATTCCAATTAAAATTAAAATTCAAAAATTTGGACGAAAACAATACTTTCTCCATATACCTACTACGTATAAGGGGGAGAAAGTAACTAGCTGAACTGTGCAAATATTTTGCAAGTTATGAGTAGGCCTAGTTACCTGATTTAATTAAGTAAATTACGTTTATTTATTTACGTTGGTTTAGTTTGATTGATTTGTGTGATAGATTATACTTGCATATATAATGTAAACAATCTAACTAACAGCTGTCACGTTAGCTAAACATATTGTTAATAGACGGCACCTTTCATTAGGAACCATATGGAATACAATATCAAAGTTTTTTTTTTATTAATGTTTGTAACGAAAACATGAATTTGAATCTGTTTGTCTATTTTTCGTCAATAGCGGGGAAAATAAGCTTTAAAATGATTCTTGAATAATTAATTTTGATGAAGAACTAAGGCAGATATCGCAAGCAACAAAAAAACCTTTGAGAAATAATATAAAGGATATATTGTGTGAGTACTTATATTGTTTATGATTTATTGTAAACTGTAAAAACCTAATGCTTTTCAAATAAAGAAACTTCACATTTATTAAATAAATACATTGATAATGACTAATTTGTTTAGCTAAATTATAAGTAAAAAGTTAGATCAGGACCGGGATTCGAAACCAGGACGGTTGGCGTTCCGCGCTACTGCTCTACCAACTAAGCTAATCTGATCACTATATATATCTGATCAGATATTGGTCGATGTTACCCCACTTGTACTCTCAACTGCTTTTTTTGATGTCACAAACTGATTATCTCGTATGAAATGACATTAGGTCTTGAGTTCGAATCTCAGCCGCTACTATCCAACCTACAAAAGTAATGTCATGCACTCATTCTAGCACATAGCTTTGGAGTAGGGAAACGGTAAATGGGAGATTATCAGACGCTGAGACATGGTTTTAGTCCTGCATTGAACTAGGCACAAGGTCATCGGCAGTACTCGGATCAATAATATTAAAATTACTCTGAACACTCGGAATTTTTCGCAGGATGCAGGAGAGACTTAAGGGTCTGCTCCAGTAAACGAGAAAGCAACCGGAAACGCGACCGCTTCTCACTGTATCCCTATCTAAACAGTGCAATTTCTTGCAGCTGAACGCTTTGACATTGCCTCATTTCAAACCATTTTATAAGTCTATCTTTTGTAATTGAGTGTCGAAAAAAAAACTGAATATTCTTTATAAAATTTCGGATCCGGCTTGCAAATTATTTTTCATTATTAATTTTTTATTGTGTTAGGAAAAAAATTCAAACCTTGTGCATACAAAATGTCAATTACATAACAAAATAAAAGCATTTGAAAAAATGTAAATTGCAAGATGGATGCGTATTGTGAGTGTGCTTGAAATGAGACCTTGCAAACAATTTTATGATAAAAAGTAAACGAAAAAGTAAATGGTTTGAAATTTAACATTGCTCTTATGGGATAAAAATTCAAGATGACCGCCACTATAGCAGACCCTTAAGTCGAAATACTTATGAAACACCAATATTTCAAATTCATAATCCAAAGTACTCTTTCAAAATTATGAAACTAAATCATGCAAAACAAGTAGGGGTCTTTCCTGATCGACGTAAAATTTGATAAAGCGCACAGTAATACACACAAATCCGAAAACAACTATAATGGTATTGTGAACTCGAATTAATATCGTCTGCCCTCATTGCATGAAATTGCACACAATTTTTCAGTGAAACTCTAAAGCTTTAATTGGACAGTTGGTCATCAAATTTTATGAGTTTTTAACTATGTGGAAACGAACCAACCGTGCAATTGGACAAACAAATAAACAGTTTATTAGTTCAAGGTAGATTAAATTTCAGTTGTATTGTATTTCAATAAATCAGTTTGATACTTCTCAAACATTTCCCTAAACTATTTACCAGCCATGCAGAACTTTATAGAAATGCCAAACCCAATAACAGTTTGTTCATAAAAACGTGGTTATTTTTACGCGTCAAATTCTATAATGTTGTGAGATACGACTCAAAGTTTGGCCTTCCATTGCAGGCAATAAAATTTAGACTACAAGAATGGCTGCTTGCTCTTTCGAGTGATTATGTTGACGACTTGTTTGGGGTAGTAGAGAATATGTTGTGCTCATGTGTACGTACGAGAGAATATGAAGTGTTTGTCGCACATCACGGGCAAGGAGTCAATTAAAACTGGCACCTTTCGTGTGTCTTGTATTTGTAATCCCTCCACAGAAGTAGCTAGTTCATTTAAACAATTAATTTCCTTTTTTACAAGGTTTTTATAAGTATATTGTTTTAATTTACTTAGATGGGTCTATTTACACTTTTTACTTTCTCCCCCTATACCATAGTATATGGAGAAAGTATTGTATTCGTCAAAATTTTCGAGTTTGAGTTTTTGGTGGAAATATCCGTTTTGGGTCCCCCTGAAACTAAAAAAGTGGTTTTCGGAGTGATGTCTGTGTGTGTGTCTGTATGTGTGTCTGTGTGGATGTTATCAGACTTAGAGACTAAACCAGTCGTCCGATTTTGATGAAATTTGGTATGGAGGTACTAATACACGGTATCTCCAGGCGTTTTTTCATTTTTGTGAATTTTTTATTTTTAAGGGTAGTTTTCCCATAAAAACCCTTAAAATAACGGAAAAATCAACTTTTCTCAAAAACGGCTATAACGATTTTGATTAAAATTTTATAGTTTATTAGGGACCTAAAGTACTATAAATTGTAAAATTTTAATCAAAATCGTTCCAACCGTTTTTGAGAAAAGTTGGGTTTTCCATTATTTTATGGATTTTTATGGGAAAACAACTTTAATACAAAATCAATATTTTTCTAGTATTCCTCCTCGAGCGACAAGTTGATGTGATATCCACCAGAGTGCAGGTTAAACGCTCAAGCAGGAACACAAATTCGGCGCGTACATGCTTCCAAAATAAACGTGGATTTTTCGTCATATATTATCCAAAAAATTATTGAAATTACTTTTATTTTAAATGTAATCAAACTTCTAACGTGGTTATCACATTTTTGATATTTTCATTACTGATTAGGGAAAAATCGCAACCTTTGATTTTGTATTGATCCGAGAACAAATTTAGTTAAAAACTAATTTTAAAAACTAAAAGATATCACATTCGGATCGTCCTACCTTTAAAAGACACAAATTCAGAATAATTTTTCGATCGTTATTACTCCAGTAATCTTATCACCCGTTTAACATTGCTCTTATGGGAGTTGAAATTCCAGATGGTGGCTGGGTCTGCCGAGCCTTAAGGGGCTCCGGAGCACCTAAAATTTCATTTTTTTCATTTTTTTGTTTTTTATTGATTATTATTGCCCTTTTATTTAGCTTTAAAACAAGACTAAATTTATTATTATATCTCAACTCTAAGTGGGTAAAAATACGTATTTTGGTTCGCATGTCACATGAGGTTAAGACAAATTTTGTATCATATTCTTAATAATTTGATATGAATTATCCAATTTTAAAATAATTCAAATTGCCACCTATGGTGGGGATTTTCATTTTGGTAGGGATATTTAGCTTTTTCTGTAGTGCCAAACCCGATTATACAGTCTTTGATGATAATCAGATGATGATCAGATAATGACAACCTTGCATATGGGGCTGGTATGTATTAAATATGTAAGTAAAACTTTAAACGTGTTTTCCGGAAATCGTATATTTTATTCACAAAAGGAACATTTTATCAAAATCTATCTAACATGTTGATCTGAAATTTTCAGGGGTTGTTTAATGGAATATACTACAGGTTTTAACGAGAGCATTTTGTAATATAAGTGCTCATTTCTAAGTTATGACTGAGAATTATGGCAAAAACTGGTCAAAATTCTATTATTTTATAAAAATAATGACAAAATGTATTCAAATGCTTGTATTGCAAAACCCTCACGTTAAATTTTGTATTTAAGTAGTAATAATACACTGATAAAATTTTACTAATTTTGATCCAGTAGTTTTTGAGAAAATGTTCCTTAAATATTGTATTTTTAACATTGCCAAGATAGGGCGTTCCGGAGCCCCAAGTGAGGGCATCAATTAGTAAAAATATTTGATTTGATTTGGAATGTAAATACTCACATTCAAGCAGACGTATAAAGAACTAACATCAACTTCAGTTTTTTTATTTTTTTTTTTTTTTTTATTAATAACATTATTTTTGTTTTCTAATTTTCTTTTATTACATTTGGAAATTGTGTTCTGTTCTCTAATATTCGATTTTTCTTTCCTCTATAAACACTAATCTTGATAGTCCACTTGTTAGCGAATTTCCACATGAAAAATGAGCTATTGCAGTGGCCCTTATGGTAAGACTCAAGGTCGGGAAAAGCAAATGAGCACTGATCATGATCCTCAGAACACGTTTTGTGTTCGCACTCTAGCGGCCGCATTTTAAGTCCGATTTGGTCCAAATTTGATACACGTGTTGGTTGCCTATGTCGGAATAGTTCGTTATTCAAAAAAATCCAACAACCGGAAGTACGTTTTTTGACAGGAAGTAACTATTTTTTTAGATTTTTACTACGAGAATGAATTTTTTTTGGAGTTTTTTCGACCAAAACGTAAAATACCATAAAAGTACCCGGTTCGAAGCCAAGTGGTGCAAACTCGCGAGGCCACTAGGATGAAACAAATTCTACTAATATATTGCGTACACACAGACAGCTTTTCAACGCCTTCGTGAGTAGTCCTATTTTCCAAATTGTTGGTTGAAACCCTAAAACCTATGCATATAAACTTAATTTTGGAAATTTTCTCAACTCACGTCAGCGGTCCAGCTGCGTGATCGAATTATTTATATATGGATTAACACAATAAACTGCTTTATAAGCACAGACGTGTGTATTTTATACCATAACAATCATGAACTAGGCAGTGAACCAGGAGATGATATACAGGTAGAGGCACTTTATCAGGATAAATTTATGCACACGTGCAGTTCCAACCAAACATCATCGTGTCTTATCAATATATAATTTCAACATTCTGTGTTTGCTGGATCTCGTGCAACCTGTATCACGTACAGTCGTGAAAGCATTGCATTTGTATAGCCACTGCTGGTGTTATAATTCATCTGTAACATGCGCAGTAGAGCCGGCGGTTTTTTGCACGAATGATAGGATTTGTTTTATATGATAGAGAGAAACAGTAAGCAAAATTACTATTGCACCCAGTTGATTGATCTTCCTGGATGGACTTAATAAAAACAAAGGAGTAGATTGCTTACATAGAGGCAATAAAGTAGATATAAAAGATGGTTTTCAAAGGCGAAAAATGTTAGTGGATATTATTGTCTGTTTTATAAAAACCAAACAATAAATCTAGTTAACAAAATTTAACTGCGAAATTAAACATCTATGTAAAAATCAAAACCAAATTTGGATATATGAGTAAAGAATGTATAATAAACGAAGGATTCTGACAATAACAAGAAACAACACAGAATTCGAATTTAAAGTTTACAGAAAGCCGACACAAACTGACCATACCATAAATGAATCATCTAGTCATCCTCACATCCACAAAATGGCAGCTACATAGAGCACTGACTGTACCTATGAAATCATCAGATTTCAACCAAGAAATTAACATTATAAAACAAATTGCAGTTTCAAACGGATATAACCACAATATCATTGACAAAATATTAAAACGTAAAAAAAATAATTGCAAATTACCCAAAAAAGAAGATACTAAATATATAAGCATGGAATACCATGGAATATTGGATAACGCCACGAGTAGAATTTTTAAAAAAACAAGGATATACACTGGCTTTCAAAACAAATAATAAATTAGGCAAGGCATTAATACCCAAAAGTGAAATAAAATGCCCTTTTGATTCAAGCGGAATTTATAAAATAACTAGCTGGCCCGACCCGGCTTTGCACGGATAGACAAATCAACCTGATACTAATAATTAGCCCAAGTGTTTTAGTTCATTGTAAAAAAAAAAAATGTTCATTGTAGGCCTAACCAAAAATTATATTTAGTTTTTGATCCAAATCAGTTGTTGATCAAAATCAGCTGTTTTAGCTTTTCATACGAACAGCTGTTTTTTGTGCCCATGATAAAATCAAAAGAAATCTTTCTTCTTCTTCCTTAAGATTGACCTTCCATAAGATTAACATTGAAACTTTGAGGGCCACTGGGGCGTAGCCCTTATCACTAAGGGGTATGAAAAATAGATGTTAGCCGATTCTCAGACCTACTCAATATACTCACAAAATTTCATGAGAATCGGTCAAGCCGTTTCGGAGGAGTACGGGAACGAACATTGTGACACGAGAATTTTATATATAAGAAGATTTGTGACGATTGCCCTAAGCTATATATCGGCCAAACAGGAAGATCGTTTAAAACTAGATTTAAGGGTCTTCCATACCTTGCGTAAAACAGCAAAAATATGCACTTCGTATTACCGTGTTTCGGACGCCGTTTTTCAACCTAAAAAGTTGTGAAACATCGTAAATTGTTCTTAAAGGCTTTGTGCTTTTGTCTTATACCTCATAATGGAAAGAAATCGTCGGCAACTCCTTTTAATCAACCGTTTAAATGAGTAAAAATCGATAATTTTTAACGCATTTTTTGGGAGTTTTAAGCAATAATTTCCATATTTTAAGGTAACACGTAAAAAATATAAAGCCTTCTTTATAACTTAAAGTAGTTTCCCAGATTATTAATTTATAAATAGAATCCGAAACACGGTATTACGAATGCATGTTTCAACGATTTTGCGGCTTGAGTCAGGCCTTTTGCATTGAAATCATACTGTACACTCGGGAGTTTTCTTCAAGGTAAAGAAGAGCCTTAAGGAACACACACCGAAAAGAAACCTTAACCCGGTTAAATCAAAATTTGCAGAACACCTTTTCGAAACAGGCCACAATTATTCTAATATTCAAAATAATTTAAAAATATTACATAAATGTCCCAAGGGGCCTATCATGAACGTCTTTAGAGGAGTTCCAAATTTACAGACAAAGTATTATCGATCCATATACATTGTTAAATGAGAAAACACAATTCCGGTCAAACACCATATTTGATAGTTTACTCAGATTACAACCCCTTCAGGAAGAAAATACGAACCCCGCATCACAAGATCTATCAGTACAGATTAAGAAATGACCGCGTGACCCCCACGTTACGTAATGTTCTAACAAAATAGTGACAGAATGCGATGTTTTAAGTGTAGTTATATGTGTTGTAAGTGTTATATTATATGTTTGTGTGTTTTTTAATGTTCGTTATTTTTAATAATAACTGACGCATTTAAATAAATGTCTAAAAGTTTATGGTTCGAAAATGCCTGATTTGAAAGGCGAAACGATCGTCACCAAGTAAATTAATAAAGAAAAGGACTTTGAGCGGAAATTATAAAAGAAAGGTAGTTACTTTTACAATAAATAAACGAAGGTCTGAAAATCATTGGTTTCCCAGTTGGCCACAATTTTTTATTGAAACAATATTATGCTAGCAATAATTTATTGTAATGGAACAAAATTTCGAATAGTTACTAATAATAAAGTTTGTATTACCAAACAATAAAGACAACCAGATAAAAGACTACCGTTTAAAATATTAAAAGTTCAATCACGCAAATCGATTACAAACAAAAATATTCACGGGATTCTTCCAACGATTCGTTTTTAAATTTCCAATTGATCTGTTTTGTTTCAAAAGTTATTACTTTACAAACTGACAAAATAATTAAAACCTTCATACATAGTTTTAACTTTGGAACGTAATTATTTTTGAAGTGATACTTCTATTTTCCCGTTGGTCACTTTCGCTTGACTATGTTTCTGAAATCTCGCGTCACGCAACTTTTTGCGTAGACACAAGTCGGAGGGCAGAGATTGAGTATATTGTACATCGGTGAGGGTTTTAACGGTGTTTATTTGGCCGTTTGAATACTTTTAGTATAATTTGAATAAATTAACAGTTAATTTGAATAAGTCCAAAATATAACTTAAAATCATTGTCTTATTTTTAATAGTAATACTAAAATTTCTGTTATAAATATTCCTTCGCCTCTTTTCACGTGTATTACTGTACCAGCAGGGAAACGTGGCTTCGCACACGGTCCAAAGTTTCACCGCATGGTAATAAAAGTTTATTGTTTTATGGGTTGTTATTTTTTCACCCCTTTGCTGCAGCACGCTATAAAATGCAAAAATGATTTACATAGTATATATGTATTTTAAGAAATAAATGTACTCATTTCCAGCTGTCTAGCTTAATGGGAAGTATAATAATTAATTGTATTGCTTTACGGTTTGTTACATTTTCATCCCTTAGCAGAACACTAAAAAATACAAATATGGTTTACTTTATATATATATCTTGTAAGAAATAAATGTACAAATTTCCAGCTCTCTAGTCTTAATGGAAGCATAATAATAAATATTTAATGTTCTAGGGGTTGTTACAACCCTTAAATCTAAATGAATTCTAGCCTATGTCTCATTCCAGGTCATGATCATCTATATTTGTGCCAAATTTCTACATAATAGTATATAAATTTTTATATAATAGTATAGATACATAGAAAGTGAATCGTGATATAGATAAGAGTGTTGAATTTTCTTTGTTGGATTCGTTAATACAGAAAGTCGTTAAGTACATTGGTCGCAGTTACAATTATATTTATTATTATGTGAGGATTTTTCCATAATAACTTTTCTATAACTTTTTTAAATGGAAAATTTATAACCTTTGATTACGCATTGTTATCTCTGACAGACAAAAAGGAAATCATATTATTTTTTAAAAAATTAACACTTTTTAAGATGATTAACAAGTTTTTAAATTTCTACAATTTCTTATAAATTTTAGGAAATTTGAAACTACATTACATTTTGTAGTCAAAGCTAAAGACTTTTTAATTAAACAAATGGAATACGGTCAATTTTCATATTGATTATTTATAAATTGATATAATTAGATTATATTCACGTTTAAAATGGAATAAAAATGTGTAATGTATAATGTGATAATAGTAGTTTACGCAACGATTGTATTATGAAGGCCTTTAAGCCA
>JAGFPH010023050.1:0-12188 GCA_018207615.1 Philaenus spumarius
AGACTTCGTATATCTCTTATTTAAGTCGAGTCGGACAACATTTTTATTTGCAACAATTCTCGGTATCGGGGCGTTTTCCTCTGAGAACCCTTCAAAGTAATTGATTTGATGCGGTAAAAAATGTTTAACCTAAACAATAATCTTTCTTTTAATCGAAAGTTTGTTTTATGTAGAAAGCGAAAAACATTTTGTCGGACAAATATTATTGGTCATTACTGCGCGTCCGACACCCCGAACATGGCAAAGTTACGGCGCCAAAAAATTTAGTACCTAACTGGTGATTTTTTCAGAATCGTTTATAAAATATATGTATAACTATTATAAGTGGTAACCTTGTCCGACAAAGTTTTCGGGGCATACTTGTTGCCGGACGCCTTAAAGTTAAGGGTTTCATGCAACCCTTATATTTATGACCTAACATACAATTTTTATTTTATATTTTTTGTAATAATATTTTAAACACATTGAACCATCTGTCCGACAATAATATTGGGGATTTTCGGAAAAAAACTTAAAAGATACTAATTTAGAATATATTAAAAGTAGCATACATTAAGTAGTTCTACATATCAAAAATGCAATATTATATGGATATTTGGATACAAATTATTATGTAGAAACTGACAAAATTTATTTATATATAGTGAATAACTATTTAGTAATAATTATTATACTGTATTTACATATCAATTTAATAGAGTTACATTAATGTAAGCTTATAATTATCAAGTACAGTATTGTTATAAACACATTGTAAACATTTATACAAATGACGTTATTAAATTAAAGAATATAAACTCAATATTCTCAATATTAAGCACCATTTAATGTTTAGAAAACCAAACTTGTAATCCATTCAAATCGTATGCCAAAGTAACCTTGTACATACCATAGGCCAAGTATATTATATGTGTCTTTGTACTTTGTTCCAAAAACATCTCCTCTCTCAATAAGTGAAAGCGTTTTAGTATGCTTGTAAAATTCCGTTAAGCATCGGGTTTGTGCTCTAAAAATTTATCAAATAGCTGTTTTTTTAAGTCGTTATTTGAGGGATTCCAATCCTCAATTTAGGCAAAAAACATACATTTTTATTGATTTTTTTTGTTGATCGAACATTGTAATAATGTACGCATATAAGAGGATGGTGCGTTAAAACACCACCAAGATAAAAGTTTCTCTTAAGATAAAAGTTTAGTTTTAAAATTTTTAGTAGTATTACGAAGATCGTGATGTTGAGTTTTTAATAAAATAAAAAATATTTCACAAAAATAAAAATTTTCAGCAGAAAATTATTTACAGACTTTTTTAATTTTATAAAGAACTATTTGCCCTAAAATTTAACGCAGATGACAAATTTCGCAAACGGGTTTGTTATGCCCTTCTAAATGTTATAAATAATATTTTAATACATTTTCAGTTTTAGCACTATATAACTGAGAACAATGCGTTTGAATTGAACTGCGCCTCCCGTTTACAATTTATAGATTTATTTAAAAATTTCACGTTTTTTGTCGGACTAATTATTTGCCCCAATTTTTTTGTCTTACAATTGAACCACTGATCACAAAATAAGACACTTTACATACCCTATTTTTGTCTGACAAAATGTCATAAATATAGGGGTTACATGAAACCCTTAACTTTAAGGCGTCCGACAACAAGTATGCCCCGAAAACTTTGTCGGACAAGGTTACCACTTAGTTATACATATATTTTATAAACGATTCTGAAAAAATCATCAGTTAGATACTAAATTTGTTTACGCCATAACTTTGCCATGTTCGGGGTGTCGAACGCGCAGAAATGTCCAAAAATATTTGTCCGACAAAATGTTTTTCGCTTTCTACATAAAACAAACTTTCGATTAAAAGAAAGATTATTGTTTAGGCTATACATTTTTTTACCGCATCAAATCAATGATTTTGCCGGGTTCTCAGAGGAAAACGCCCCGCTACCGAGAATTGTTACAAATAAAAATATTGTCCGACTCGACTTAAATAAGAGATATACGAAGTCTCAAGACTTAGGTAATCATAAACTTTTAAAGGCCTGGGTCCTAGGACTACTACTTATGTTTCCACTAAACAACTTACTAAGGAAAAGAATTATAAACCTTGAGCTTGACGAGCGGGAAGTAATTATTCAAGAATAATGACGATAGAGATCACTAAATCCCACACACATAACGCGTTTCAACGTCAAAGTCGTCATTCTCAGTCACTAACAAATTATAACTATAGAATTCAGATCCATAAATAAGTGTCATTGTTATGATTCTTAAATGAAAGAAAACAAAAGTACAATATAATTGCAGTACGTCACATTGTTAAAAAAATTCATCCAATAGGCCTATGCTATGTAGCAATATAGGGCCTATAAGACTATTTAATTTATTACCTTATTTGGTTCCGTCCTTATTTTGTCTTAGACGCGTTTCGGAGCTGGAGCGCATCTTCAGTGTTCGCTCAATATTTTTATATTTATTTATTTTGTTATATTTCACAACTGCAAAAATTAATAAAACTAGTTTAAAATTTACAAAAAAATAATAGACAAACATGCATAGAATAACGTGAAATAAAGACAAAATTAGGTACCCCCAAAAGAAAATCCTGTTGTGGGGGACCATAAATAAAACTTTTACGATTTGTCAAAAACAAAAGAGGACATTTAGGGCAGCTGCACTAAAAAGGAAATTATACTTAATTGTTATACAAGTTGGAATTTAAATACAATTAGACTACAAATTAATACATTATTTACATACTTAGAAAATAATTTTAAATCTGTCAATCAAATTATCAGTTGTTAAGAGCCAAGTCCTGACTAATTTCAGAAACCTCGATAGAAACCCTGCAGGGCCGGTTCGAGGGGTTTTTTGGCACATGGTAGATTAGGCTTTGGCGCCCCTCTTTTATAAACTGGTTAGTCTTTTAACAATTAATGGGATATTTAATAATTGCATTGTTTATTACAAATTAAAATAAACAATCAAGTACATTAGTATATAATGTTTTAGAAATAAATCAAAGTAATGTTTTAAACAAACTGTAATAAAACCATAAGAATAGGTAGGTGATCGTATGAATCAAAGTATGTAATAAGCTTACTTATCTTGAAAGAAATTAACAGCAAACTAAACACACACTATTGTACGACATTATTATTACATTACAAAATGTAATGGTACATACAATGTGTTATAGTGAATTGCACATAGTAATTATGAATAAAAAAACTCAAAAAGAAAATAACAAACATAATATCGTATTTTATATTTACATTAAATAAAAACTGACTAATAGAATAATAAGTATCATAAAATACGTTTTGTGAACAAACATTTAAAAACAAAATTTTTTCCAGCTTGGCAAAGTCTTTCAAAATTGAATATGTATCACATTTTAAAAGAAAATAACAAAAATATGTATTGTACTTTGTATTTTTACATTAAATGAAAAATTGACTAATAGAATACCGACTACTGTATCACAAAATACTTCTTATGAACAACCTTTTAAAAACATACTTTTCTCGCTATAAGCTTGTGGCAAAGTCTTTCAAATTTAAATCAGTATCAATAGTGTTTAAAATATGGTTTTCAATTGCCAATGTTGCCATTTCACTTAGTCGGTCCAGAGAAAGGGTCGATCGCAGGTAATGTTTTACTATATTCCGTTTGGAAAAACTCCTTTCTCCGCTGGCCACTGAAATCAGGAGGGCAAGCAACATTCTTAAGGCAACATACACATTGGGAAAGATATCAATTACACGGTGTGTTGTAATATAAGACAGTGTTTATATTTACATATTCAGGTTCGGAAAAGTTTATATTTCAGTATAATAGCGCCGCAAAATCAAAATATGATTTTAGAACGAAAAATGGAAAAAGACGCCTACTTCGCATGCGTGGCGCCCCAGCCAGGCCGGCTCCCCATGGGACTGCATGTGTCGCATGGGCCTTGCGCCGGTCAGAAGAGTGTTATAGTAGCCTATTTAGGTGCATTATAAGTAAAACAATTTTGAAAAAAGGTTAGCCTAATCTTAGTATAGGAACATTTATTGTGAATTTATGTCTAGTTCGTACGGAAATAATTTGGGCGAAATCGGATTATTTTGTACTTGTGCGTTGTGGAATATTTTTAAGACATACAAATATTTTAGTGGCAGAATAATAATATTTAGGTTTTTAAAAAGCGGAAAGGATGATTCCATCTTAGTTTTTTTAGATTCATCTAACAAAATGTTTCTGCAAGACCAATACTAGTTAGTTGTAAAGTTGTTGTAGTAGAACCCCCCCCCCCCCCCCAAACAACCCTTATCTCAGATGGGAACCTACCAGAGAGTGATAAATCATCAGAAGGGTAGGGAAAAGATTTTTTTAGATATAGAATTTTCTAAGGACATTAAGGAAAGTTTTCTTTAGAACTGATATATACCCCATCCAGTTCAAACCAGTAGGCTATCTAATTGTAAGTAATAAATTTCTTTAATTTGTTGGATAACAATACAGTTACAGAACCTCGTCCCTTGTTTACATAAAGGGGAGTGATAAACTAAATCCTCTCAAATTTCTTTTCTTTTCTAAGATTAAAAATAATATATTTAATCTTTTCGCTGAGTCCCTTATAATATATTGAGAATTAAACTAAAATTCAATTTGAGTAACTTAAGTCCTCTACATTAAAGATTTTTATGACTGTAAGTTAGAGCTTTGATAAGAAAACGCAGAATCGTCTGCAAAAGCGGTTAAAACCCGCAGAGCATAAATCATTTACGTATACTAAAAAAATAAGTGGCCCTGAGGGACACCAAAGGCCTACCTGTTAGCTAAGACAGACCGAAATCTTCAAGCGCATAGGCTAGGCTACTTGTTATTCAGCCTAGGCCTATTTGTAAAAAAAATAACAGCAAACCGATTGCGTTATGGTTTGAGGAATAGTGTTTAAATGAAAATACCAACTTCGTAAACAATGATTTTTATTATAAAATTATTGAAACAACAAAAAATCCTGAAAAATTTGCCGTTTTTCGCTTATATTTTGTAAAACGTTGGATAAAACGCTATACTTTCAATGGAAAAGTTATAGTCAATTGAAAACCCTTTCAAATGAGACTTTGTACGTCATGATCGGTGAATGTTTTACTGAGAAAAATTTGAAAATCCACTCAAAATTTTATGTTTGTTTTAAATTCATAATTTTGACATTTTAAAAGTTAAAGCTTTGGAATTGTCTAAAATGACATGTAGAACCATGCACAAGTTGAGCCCTGTACGATATATCGATTTTGTGTCAATAACTGTTTAAGAAAACAATCTAGAGTGTTATCTTGAAAAATGCATATAGGTACATGAATGGCCGATTAAAATAATGAATGATTATGGAAGTAGAGACCATGAGCTTCAAAACGTGTATTTCAAATTTCCCTAAAATTTCTAAAATTTTGAGAAGTTGAGGAAGTTCCCCTTCCAACTCTATTCTAGTAGACTTGCCTCCGACCGATGGCTCGCGAGTTTAGGGCCGTGCTTTTCGTCGTTCAGGACCACTTTTAACCAACTGTGAACGTAGAGGCTTCTTCAGATTACACTTTATTCGTCCCAATAAAGACAGCCCATGTTTTTGTTCGTTTTTGTATTAAAAAAATGTGCATAAAAAACTGGGCCCGGTAATTTTTTTTTGCGGGGTGACCGCCCGAAAAAAGGCCTTTTTTTGCAACTGTGGAGTGGTGTTAAGTGTTATAAGTAGGTTTCAACATTCAAAAGGATAAGAAGTTCGGTGTTTATAAAATAGGTTATATCGACTGTGATTGTTTCTACAACGAACAAACTGGCCGAACTTTCATGAAGCGCTTTAAACAACACATGCCCCAAAACAACTTACACAGCAAGTTTCGCACATAATTAACAGCAAACACTTAGGCTCCTTAGTCCTTCTGATATACTCGAATTTTAAGTTTTTCAAAAAGTAGCCTAACTTACATGTAGTCTAGGAAGGAGGGACGCAATACGACTGTTGAACTGTTGGCTATCTAGCGGAATTAATTTGATGCTGACCGCACAGGTTAAAGTCTAAGTCTAACCGACAGATGGTGCAGTAATCGGTATATTGCATTATTTACGTTACAGTTATATTGCGTTTAAAAAAGCTACTGTAGTGGCGGCCATCTTGGATTTTTATCCCGTAAGAGCTATGTTAAATTTAAAACCATTTACTTCGTTTATTTTA
Source organism: Philaenus spumarius (assembly GCA_018207615.1). Lineage (NCBI taxonomy): Eukaryota > Metazoa > Arthropoda > Insecta > Hemiptera > Aphrophoridae > Philaenus > Philaenus spumarius. The sequence continues at coordinate 6,228 of JAGFPH010023050.1, forward strand.
TCATCAAATTGTTTGAAAGGTCTCATTTTAACCACAATTAGGGGACAATACGCATCAGTCTTGTTTTTAAATATTTTAAAAGCCCGTTCATTTGTATGTAATTGACATTTTTCAAGTACCATAAAAAACGAGTATAAAAGTAAATCGTAAGCTGGATCCGTAATTTTATAAAGAATGTTTAGTTTTTCTCACAATTTAAGATAGAATTATAAAATGTGGCTGTCAAAGCTGTCATCTGCAAGGAACTCCACTGGATACTGCTTTAGGGTAAAGCGCTGAAGTCGCCGGTTTCTTTCTTTTTTGCTAGAGCAGAGCCTTAATATTAATAAACACATTGTATGTGTAATAGGCCCTATTGTGTTTAAGGCGATGTTTAAGAATGTTACAACAGCAATTTCCCCACTGGAAGCGAGAAGCCTACGATATTTAGGCCTACAACAAGATATTTTCGAGCTTAAGTCGGATAAAATAAATAAATGAATGAAATAATCAATTTTAGAAACTCGGCTTGACCGGGCAATTATCTCTGGTAAGTGATGTATCACATGTGTCATTTGCCACATGACACTTTAACTTGCTGTAGAAATGTAATGCCTGGAATATAAATAACTCGAAAACTATTTAGCAAAACCTAATGAAACTTTGCAGTTATGTATGTTACCATAACAAATACTTGGCGTATTTTACATTTTTTTTGGCATGACCGCGGGAGACGGCCCACTTTTTACATGTAAGCCTTGGTCGAGTTGTGCCTCATTTTAACGGTCTTTGATAGTATAGGCCTAAAACAACATTGCAAACCCGACCCCCAAAGGACGATCCAGCCAAAAATTACAAAAAGAAAATCGAACAACGTGTTTGGTCGTAATCGCGTAACAAACACTCACACAGACAGACTAAGTGCAAAAAGTCTTATAGGACTTCGCTTACCTCGCTCAAATATTTATATTAGGCATACAATTAAAGTTACCATTTCAAAACAGTAGCCTAGACTTGTGGGCCTACTCCTGAATAAAATTATATATTTTTTTGTCAAAGTGATGAAATTCAGTTATATTAAAAACAAAGATTAGAAAGTTTGGGAAACGGATAGAGCACAGATAAAAGAACTACTAGTGGGATAGAGCCAAGCACAACTGCTTACGTGTTAATAATTACGTTTAGTAGCCCAGTATATAGGGGGATTTCAGCTTACTACATTAATTGCGGCAAAAGATTTGTTTTCTATTATCGTTTGGTATGGTGTGGGTAGGCTATGCCAAATCTAATTTTGCGACCTCGAAAGGGGGGGGACAACTTTTGGGGGGCAAAAAACCTTGAAATTTTCAGACTTTTTCCAGTTTTTCTATTATAACTCGAAAACGGTGCATATTTTTTAAACAGCAGTACTTTAATAATTTAAAGAAGACAAAATTTCGCGTCGATTTAAAAAACAAAGTGTAAAATTGGTCCAACAGTTGGACTTTTATGAGGATCCAAAAAACATCAAACTTTTATAACTTTGTCAAAAACTGTGTTTTACCCATTTTCAATGTGCTGTAACTTTCCAAAATAAAATTTTATCAAAACCTCACTCCCTAAAAGTTGTAGAACATCAATCCATGAGTTCAAAAAGCACCAATTTTTCTAAAGTGGGCAAATTTTGAAATTTTGTCAACTCATTAAGCAAAATTGGGAATAACCTTTAATTCACACAATTGGGTTTTCACTCTTTTCCGATGTCTATGAGTCCGGGAATTAATTCTAACTTCATTCTGAGTCTTAGCTATGTCATCTGAATGCATTTGGAAATTGTTTTAACATGTTCGCTAGCACCAATTGTAACATTTTTAAACGTACGCATTAACTAGTGTCGAATATATTATAAGACGTCCGGTTTCTATCTACAGACTGATGCCGCAAATGTGCAACGCCTGTTCTAATTGAAATATAATGACTTCGCATATTTGTGGCGTATTATATATTGTAATTGAGTATTTGAAAAAATATTTAATAAAAAAAGTTGTAATTTTTTTTATAAAAACGGGTTTTTTATGTACATTTTTAAGTTAAATCAAGATGTATTTAGAACACTTTTTCGAGACTTCGACTCGTTTTTTTTAGTAACTGTCAAAATCGGGTTTCTCTTACCCCAAAAAATATAAAACAATATCTCACACTGTATTTTCAAAATATTGACTCCAAATCGTGACCCCGATGAGATACGACTTTTTAACTGTCAAAATCTGAAACTGACGATGCCCAACCTGAGTCAGCAAATAACGCCACCCAACGTTAGGAAGAAGAGCCTCAACCGGGACCATCAAAAAGAACAAAATTTGTAATATTTCCAGTATTTATTTAATTGTGTTATTAAGCTTGTGATACTGCATGTGTTGTTGTATATTTTTATAAGTACTTACTTAACTGTCTCTTTCCCGATAACTTTGGTATAGGCTAATATGGATATATAAGTATATACAATATTCTACTGCGTTTAGATAAAGGTCTTCAAGCAATCAAATATATTATGTAGGGAACAAGAAACCAGCAGTACAGGTAAAAGTCATGAATAATTATTTACATTTTAAAATTTAAAAAAAAACCCTTAAAACAATTTCTAGATGTATTCACATGACATACCTAAGCCTCCGAATGAAGTCAGAATTGATTCTCGGACTCTTTGACACCGAAAAATAACGAAAACTCCTGTAGTGTGAATTTAAGGTCCCCCCCCCCAATTTTACTTAATGAGTTGACCGAATTTCAAACTTTGCCAAATTTAGAAAAGTCGGTGCTTTTTGAACTCATGGATTGATGCTCTACAACTTTTAGGGAGGGGGGTATTCATAAAATTTTATGTTGGAAAGTTACAGCACATTGAGAATGGGTAAAACACAGTTTCTGGCAAAGTTGGAAAATGTGCTGTTTTTTTTATCCTCATAAAAATCGAACTACTGGACCAATTTTGCACTTTGTTTTTTTAATCGACGCTAAAAATGTTGTCCTCTTTAATCTATTAAAGTACTATTATTTACAAAATAGGCACCGTTTTCAAGTTAAAAGCGAAAAATTGGGAAAAGTCCGAGAATTTCGAGGTTTTTTGTCCCCCAAAAGTTGTCCCCCTCACTTTCGAGGTCGCAAAATTAGATTTGGAATAGGGTACCCAAATCATACCAAATGATCCTAAAAAAAAATCTTTTGCCGCAATTAATGTAAGCTGAACCACTTTTTGGATCCTCTATATACTGGGTTATAGGGAAAAGCGGCGGTTGTTGGAATGCGAAACGGTTCGGATGTCACAGGTTCGAATCTGGTTACTGACTTAAGTTTTTTGTCTCGTGTTTTTCGACACCCTGTCTTTCATTTATCCTAAAAACACAAAGAGATTACATTTAGTAAGAGAAGTTATATACTAACTTAATAAAATAATAAGTACAACTAAGTTATCACAACTTCATGTACCTAATTGACAGTCCTGACATTTTAACAAATAATGATGAAATTATCCGAAATCCGGTTTATCAACTAGATTCATAAATAAATTATTAGAGTATTTGAAAAATAAGTAATATACCGTTTGACCAATTCTCAATTGCTCATTGACTCAATTTTAATTTTACAAACAAGGAAATGTTGATGAGTACAGTAATTTCTTTCACCATTGTGCTTGCTCGTCTTTTGTTTCCCCAGTTCGACGCATGCGCTCTGAGAGCCAATAGGAGCGGAGTATTCCGATTGGGTTCCCTTCTCGCTTTCAAGTACATACGTCGTAATGATGGTGGGCAATAAGACTCTTTCCGGTGAATCGACTCACAAAACTGACCTGTTGACTCATCTCCCTCAGTGAAGTAATTTATCCTCTACCGAAAAGGGCTATCAGCTGGACTTTTGGCAACAATTGCAATAGACTCATACAATAGAGTCACGCCTATTCAAAACTTTGTTTATAACCTCTAAAATCATTACTTCGATAATTATTAGAGTGCTTTTAATTCATGCAAGTAACCTGAACTTTAAAACATTATAGTGCAAAATCTATTGTTAATTTGTCTGTGTTCAGGAAAATATAGTTTAAGAGACCAACAGTTCGTTTGCAATGAACTAAAATGGTAAAACAAATAGTTCAAATTGTTTATAACATTATTCACTTCAGAGATATAATATTGCAAATGAAAGAGTAAAACAGTTTTGCAATCTAAATTCTAAATCGTCTCAGCCCTTCTGTAAAATACTCTTTTAAGAGTTTAATTACATTCATACATTGCAGCGAAGCAACATAGACAAGTTGGTTGAACAGACCAAGCGGAGCAGTGAAAAATAATCGAGTCCACTCTTTTTCGTGTCAACTCACAGCTCTTTTCGCTCAGCCACTGAGTCGCTCAAAAGTAACGACTCACTCGCTCAAGGAACATCACTAGTAGGTCGTAGGCATATATAATTATTATTTCTTGTAGTGTAACTTCCATTTTATCCGTTGAATTTATTTTATATTAATTCAAATTAGTATAGGGTTATGATAGGCCTATGATTAGTTTTCATTTCACAATTAAATTAATATAATATTACAACTTACCGTCATCAACAGTCAAATTGGAATTTTGATATTGGGATTAAATTGCACTCAAAAACTCGAACTTTTGGTTTGGGTTTCGAAAGTTTTTGTTGTTACTTATCAACATCCACAAAAAATAACAAGCAAGTTATAATTTCCAATCCAAAAATGTTGAGCAAATCAAAATATTTCTGTAGGCCTATACCAATAAATCCATTGCTTCTTTTAAATATGATGTTCTGGGAAATTTAGTTCCAACCCTTGTTATTGCAGCGACCCCGACTGTCACTGACTCGCCATAAACAGCGCCAGGCCGCCAGACCAGTGTTGCCGGATTGGGGGGTTTCCCTCAAAATGAGGAAATATTGGGGAAAAGTAAGGGGGATTTTTTTTAATAATGTAATGAACATGATGAAGTTCTTCTACAAAATTAAAAACTTTAAAATTAGTCAACATAGCACGTGCAGTGTTAAAAACCCTACTTAGAGAAGTCCATTAAAACAAAAATACCAAGGGTGAGCCTACAAGGCTCCATTTAAACTAGGATTTATTCGGGTGCGTGTTGCTAGTGCCGAGTGTTGCTAGCGCCGCGGTCAAAACCACTCAGAATAGTGTTCCTAGCGCCGAGGCCATAAATTGTGTAAGGGTCTGCCATAAATCGTGTAAGGGAATAAAAAAAACCAGAGGTACTAACCTATACTGTTTAGTCACAGTATGTTGCCGATAACAGTATGATTATAATATTTCGTCGTTATTATCACATTATATAATTAGAATTAAAAAAACCAGAGATACTAACCTACACTGTTTAGTCACAGTATGTTGCCGATAACAGTATGATTATAATATTTCGTCGTTATTATCACATTATATAATTAGAATTAAAAAAAAACAGAGGTACTAACCTATACTGTTTAGTCACAGTATGTTGCCGATAACAGTATGATTATAATATTTCGTCGTTATTATCACGTTTAACGTCATTAAAATTATAGATTTGAAAATCTACTGCGCTAACGTGTTTATATAAACAAGCCCATGCAGACTTCAATATTTTGGCGCTAGCAATACTCTGCCTCAGCTGTCAAAACTGTCAAACCCTCGTCAACTGTTGACGTGCAGGGCTCTATAACAAGGGCTATACCACTTTGATCATTAATTTTTCGGTGACACAATATCGATCGCCTATGACGTCACTATGCTGACACGCACCAGCTGGTAATATTGCAATAATTTGCCCGCTTTCGTTAACTCACTGTTGTAACTCGATGGAAAGGCTTCAGTAAAATAAAAAAAACTTTTATTTTAACAGGTATTTCGAATTTTAATAATTGAAAATATTTGAAAATTATCACAGACTGACATGGAAAAGTTACTAAGCGAGGAAATTTTTTATTTTTGGGTTATAAACAAACTTCTAGCGGGAA
>JAGFPH010023051.1:0-12188 GCA_018207615.1 Philaenus spumarius
CAAAATATATTAGGAGTTAAAGACTTTTCCGAGAACACATTTAAAATATATTAAAAATACAAAAACTATAAAGTGAATAAGAAATGTGGAAGCTAAGTTAGTAAACTGATGTTTTAAAATGTTTATACTTAATTATTATTCAATTCTCAACTAATATATTTTACTTTCATGTTTGTTGCAATAATACAACAACATGTGAATAGTAGGCCTATCATATTTACAATCATAAAATATAAGATTTACGTAAATGCCTCGTGTCTAAGAACATAAGTTGAACATACCTGTTTAAAACTAGCACATAAAATATATCAGAAAAGTGTAGAAAATAGAATAAGATGGATAAAATTAAAACTTTAAAACCTTTCTGTATTTTGAATAGCAAGTGGTATTATTAAAACTGACAAATTTAAATTTTAAAATATTAAATGTGAGATTAAATTAGTCCTCAGTCCAAACCTGCAAAATCCTAAGCCAGAGGGAAGCATCCAATGTCATCGTCTTCATCATCAGAATCACTTTCACTCTCACTTTCACAATCGCCAGGACATAAGTTAATAATAAACTCCTGGACACTTTGATCATTTAACCCCTCACTATCCCAGTCTGCGTCCATGGCTTTCTTCACGTGCTGGACATATCTTGACCACAATTCTGGAGTGACCTGGTTCACTGCTTCTAAGAAAAGTTCTTTTACATCCTTCAGCTTATAGGTTTTGTTTCTGTCTTTGACAAACGACTTAATGAACGACCAAACCATCTCAATAGCATTGTACTGACAATGGTAAGGTGGGAGCCTAATCACTTTGAATCCTAATTCAGCGGCTTTGGAGTCAATTGAGTAAGTGGGGATCGGGGGCTTGTGTAACTTTACAAGTTGATAGAGTTCTGGCTTAAGCAGGTCTGTAGGGAATGGGATGTTCTTCTCTTGTAGCCATTGTGTCATAGTAGCTTTTGTCGAACTCGATGTTGGTGCTTTGTCTTTCTTCCTGGAGTGATATGGAGCGTTATCCATTACAATTGTACTAGCTGGAGGTATTGCTGGAATAAGGGTATTGAAAAACCCGTTTTCAAAAACTGCATGATCCATTTCCTCGTGATAATCACCGGTCTTTTTTACTCAAAAACAAGCGGAGAAGCGTTGATCCATCCTTTCTGGCTTCCAGCATGACAGATGATTAATCTTTTCCCCTTTCCTAAGGGAGCTTTCAATGTCCCCTTAACTGAATCGTCGGTCCACCCTTTACCTTGGTGCACATTTTCGTTCAACCAAGTCTCGTCTAAAAACACAACTTTTTCAATGTTTACGTTTCGAATTTTCCTTAAGAACTGACACCTTAGCAAAGCCACTGTTGGTTTTTCCATTAAAACTCTCCTATGATTAAACTTCTTGTAAACAAATCCCAACCCTCTTATAATCTTATAAAGTGATGTCTTCCCGCCGTTGAACAATCCCGCATTTTTCAAAGAGCACTGAAGTTTTACAAGTGTCGGTACCTCTTGCCGCTCATAGTACTGCAGTATGTGCCATCGTATTGCCGACTTAGCGAACTCATCGAGGCCTGTCACTGATTTCCTTCGCTGTGGTCCTCCAGGGGTTTTTCTTGGCGTCGATATTTTGATTTTCTTAGGTGCGGAAACTTCACTGCCTTCGTTGTCTATTTCTTGGTCAGATAACGCGTCTTCTTCTCCGGGTTCTTCAGTTAACGCTAATTTCAGCTGACCGTTGATACGAGTGATTGTTCGTTTTGGAACATTACAGGCTGCTGAAACTCGTTCAAATACTTTCTTTACGTCTAACAAAGGTCCCATATTATTTTTTTCTAGATAAAAATACTGAATTACCGAAGCAACTACACTCCTAGCTTGCGAATGTAAAACTTCTTTAGGTTTCTTTGAAGACATCGCTGTTATACTGTATAGGCCAAACGCTTCCGTGCACAACACTACAACACCGACCACATTACTACGGAATAACAGCAACACTACTGATGTTAAAACTCCCCGACAGTCATGCATTTCACATCGGTGAGTCATAGTGCCGTTCCGGCGAAATTTGTTCAAAACAACCCTTAGTCATTTAGAAGAACTCTCCAAGAAATCACACTCATGAGTCATGCTAGTTTAGAAGTAATAGTTAATGTTTAAAGTTTACAGTGGTTGAATCGAATTATGGGGGCTAGGTTTTTATATTACGTTTATAAACTATCTATACTCTACCTAATAAAATAACTTGTCCCGAGCCTAAACCAAAATAATATTACTTCTTGTGTCGTTTTTATCTTAATATATAAAAGAAAAACGATAAAACCGTGCCAAGAATAGTAGGCATTCTTCCCGATGTCGTACCCCCATCAACCATATACTTGAAATGTTTGTATTGGCGTCTACTTTTCAGGAAAAATACGAAAACAGATGTATCTATTACCGGTTTCAAGATGGCGTCCAATAACAGAAAATTACACAAAGCAGCTTATTCACTTTATCTCTTTCATACAGGCTAAACGGTTTGTCCGATTCAAGTTCAGACGGAAAATCGTCACAGTCAGAAATTTAATTGTCTACAAGTTTCTAATTTACTGTTTTTCTCTATCTCCCACCGTTACTTCGTCAGACACGGAAACGGCAAACATATCACAGTGAAAAACATATTTCCCTAATGTAATGTTGTGTCTGTCCCGAGTAGTGTGTATACTTCCAGCTGTCGGACACCAATCAACCATATACTTTAAATGTTCGTATTGTTGTCTACTTTTCAGAACAAATCCGAAATCCACGATAACTATTACCAATTTCAAGATGGCGTCCAAAAATGGGATTTTAAGGTAATGCGAGATAAATTTACTACAACTTCCCTACCCATGGCGAGTAAATTTCACTTTTGATGAAAAATTGTTAGTCAGAAATTTAATTTAATTTAATGATATGGATGAAACAACAACGGTTGGTTTTAGATGGAGTTGGTGTAGATTTTGACAACTAAGTGCATATTATTACTAACAACAGTAGCGAAGCACGGGCATTCAGCTAGTATACATATATATTATCGTAATCATGTCGTATTTGGTATCATTTTCTTTGAAATTGTGCGGAGGTTACAAATATACCATTATCAGTTGTTAAAGTTTGAGTTTTGCGAAAATCGCAGTTACGTATTGGACGCCCTAGTCTATGAGTCATCTACCTGGCGGGCGGGACGGCTGCATTTGTGTGCGTGTGTGTGTAAGGGTCTCCTAATCCTTCAGGCGCCACGGCAAGGTGAACGGAGTATAAGTTCATTTGCACCAATCACCTGATTGATACCCTTACGGTTCCTAGGGTTCACTAATGCTTCAAATAAAACATAAAATATCAAAAATGCTTTAAAATTACAAAAAACAAAAAACAAATGGATTTATTTACATGAGATATGACTACAATTCTATTTACAAACGATGTTCAATATGCACACCGCCAAGTCGATTGCACATCGTGAACCTAGTTGTCATGGATTGCCGGACAGCTTCAAATTCATTCTTCTCCTGTATGACCGCAAACGCCTCTACAATTCTACCGATCAGGTCCAGTTCATTTTCCACAGGTGTTGAATACACAAGTTCCTTCAATCTCCTCCAAACATAGAAATCTAGGGAAGTAAGATCAGGTGATCGCGGAGGCCACGACACCGGTCCCCTGCGACCAATCCGCTGCAATATCTTAAAATGGATTTTTCTCCATTATTTATGAACCGATTTCCGTAAATTTGGTGTCATTAGATTTGAAATTAAATTCTATAAATAAAACGTTATAAATGTAATTTTTTTACTATGAGCGGTTTTTAAGATATTTACGTTTGAAATTTTTAGGCAGCCGCCATTTTGAAATTAATGATTGTAGAAAAATATATTTTTTTCTGTAATTAGGTCTTTAGGTAATAAAGCTAAATACCAAATTTCATTTAATTATACCTAGCCGTTCTCGTATTAAAATTTCCTATGTGAAAAAGACAAAACGGCGGCTATACGAGTAACTTTTGAGTTTTCGAAATTTGAATATGATATTTTGGCTTGACTATGGTCTAGGAATAATACCTGAAAAGGTCGGTAGAGAGTTCAGAGACACTCTGTATATTATGTGTTCGCACTTTAACGGCAGCATTTTACGTCCGATTTGGTCGAAATGTGGTACAAGTGATGGTTTTAGTTTAGAATTAGTTTTGAATAGCTTTATTCGAGGGAAAATTACGAACAAAAGCGTTTGTAATAAATTTCATATATGTCACATTAAAATATGTTTCCAGTATTAAAGAAAAATTAAGTTGCATCATTTTATAATAAACCGCACCAATTGCAGTAATAAATATGATTTTGTTCGAGGGACGCAATGTATAAAGTTAGGCCAAAGCCACAAAACTTGTTTTTATTGCGTGCACATTTCCGAGTTGAGAGAACGAAGGCTCAAGGCTTAATGGAGTTACGTTATAGTTTAAGTGTTGGAAATATTTCACAAAACAACCATAAATAGACCGTAAATGAAATATTATATGATTTCTCCCCTCACAAAACAATAAGTGGCGCCAACCGTAAACTTGTGAACGTCTGTTGGATCCTGCAATACCTATATCGGGGTTAAACTTGGTATAAAGAAAGAGAAATAAGTAATATCTATGTTCAATGTGTTTACAAAGATACAATCTATTAAATGTTTTTGTAATATATTAGTAGCGAACACATTGTAACGGTTGTACAAATTATAGATGTGATATATTACATTTATGTTTTATAAAATTAAATTTTTTAAGTTAACGCATTTTTAAATAGTAGATAAATTAATATATAATTCAAATACTTTATTTTACATTAATAAAACAGTTAATTTATTATGTAAAATAGTTACTTTTTACATACAGAAAACGTATACAACAGCAATCAGGGTTGTCAGCTGTTCTACAGCCTTCGCTTGTCATGCCAGATCAAAATTAGTTTCTGTATTATTCACTACTTGTTTAACTGCCATAAAAATAATAATATGACGACTTGATTCTCTATAAACTTCTTCATTATTTATTCTGACATTTCTATAATTATTATGAAACGAAGACAATGTGTGTCAGCTGTTTTGACCAAGAAAGACATGTATGTATAAAAACTCTTATTCACTGAAACTATTTCACATAATTTTATAGTTAAAAAGCAAAATTGAAACCACAATAGATTTACTTTATTGCAATGCAAATTCTTTCGCTCACCTCAGTTTTTTAGATAATTTTATTATAGATTTGATATTGTAGCGAATATTATATTGTAAATTTAGTAATACTTGTAAATAATACAATCAATTAATTTTTTGAGAGGATTGTAATATTAGTTTTTTAATTACAGAAGTTTTTACTATTATTTATTTAATTTTGTATTGGTTTGCTTTTTTAACATAGTGAAGTATTCTAATCGTCCTAATATTTTGTAAATTTATGTTATATATTGTAAGGGTTATGTTAAGAGAGTATTTTAAAGTTCAAATATCGGCCTAAGTAAAGGTCGTAATTCATTCATTTATTCATCCAATCATTAGTTTATTCATTCAATCATTCATTTATTCATTCAAACTCATTCAAACTCATTAACTCATGCATTTATTAATGCAATCTTTCATTGGGACGAAATGGTTGAACGTGTTAAAAGTGGTTTGACGTCATTCGCGGTCCTGAGTCAAATTTACATACTACTATTTGCAACACCTGAACATATAAACACATCAAAAGACACCTCACATACAATAAACTATTTATTACTACTTCAACTTCATTTCACTTGAAATGTTTGTTTCAAGTCAACGTGATAAAATTTGTACAAAAACTGCTTAAACAAATAACTGGCGCCTTGGAACTCATAAAAGTTCATAGAAGTTTACTAAAAGCATTTACTTTGTTCTGCGTTGTGTTGTAATGTTTTGGTGTTTTACAATTATTAAAGTTGTGAGCTAATTTTAAGATTTGAAATACAGTAGTTTTATCTCTACTATTAATTATGTTTTCCTACAGCTGTTTAATAACTACAACACACTCACAGTAGTGCGCAAACTAAACTACATGTGTTCAGCGTCAAATAATTATACCTCTTTGTTTTACTTTACCGCAAGGCTAAACAGATGGAGTGCGGTAAAGTAACACTTTTGCACTCTAGCTGTTTACTTTGCGTACTGTGCTCAAAGTAAACAGCTGATGTAGTCTACGTTCTGCAAATTTTTATTGTTATTTAACTAACCTCTGTAAAACAGATTTAAAAAAAACTAAAACACTAATTTAAAATATAGCTGTAGGAAAAACGTTGTGTGTACCACGGGTGCAAAGTTTAATTTGTCACACTCGATGTCAGCTGTTTATCTCGTGGGACAAACTCAAATTTGCACAATAGCTTTTGGTTTTAATATACGTTTATTATCATAGCGTGATCTACTGTACGCCATGTATTGATGACCAAATCGGTTTATCACATAAAAATAAAATAAATAAAATGTAATCCCTTCATTATAAAACAGGAAAACAATTTTTCAATTTACATTGGTTGTTTAATACATTATATTACGTGTTGAAAGTAAAATAAAACATTTTTGATATTTACATGTAAATACATTTGTATTTATGATCATATTCCAGGTAATGTTACATGGAAGCGAAGTATTTTTTGCAGAATTTTCAATGAAATTTTCAATAAAACATACGACAGTATGTTATGTACACACATTAAACTTATATCACCCCTCTGTTCGAGTCGGTGCTTAAACAAATAAATTTACATTATTTGTAAAAAATACCTTATTTAGTTTGCATAAAAATATATGCTTATACGTTTTGTACTGTATAGATTATTTTAACTTGGTCTTTGGGACCAGAAATAAAAAGCTTAATTTAGTATTTTTATTAGTAATCCTCCATGAAAAATCACAGGCAGATTAATTAGATATACTACATATCAGAAATACATAATTTAAAAAAAAATACAATTTAACAACTACAGTCTTTATCTAGGTCTACCTACTGAAGGAGATTTTTTAAGTCATACTTCTTTGCGCCCATTGTAATCGGGATGGGGTGTCGGTCGAGAAACCGCGTCACGCGTTAGGCGTAAAATCCGGAAAGTGCCTTTTATACCCTTTCTCTACAAGAGATACCTCAAGAGTCTCGGTGGGTGAGTGGTTAACGCACTCGACTTACACGCTAGAATCCCTGGTTCGGTCCCCGGCTGGGAAATTTTTTTCCAACATTATAGGAAAGTAATACGAATATACGAATGGCCAAAGAAGTATAACTTCCACTGTCTGGTCCGACGCAGAGCCAATTTTTTAACTCAGTAAATGTGTACAATATAATTTATAAGGATTATACAACGGTAGGCATATTTGTTAAAATGTTGTTTTCATATTCAATATTTATCTAAATATAGATAGATCAAATGAATTAGAAGTTATTAATATTATAATGATGAAATTAATAATCGACGATGTACGAATATGTCCGAAGTTAAACGAATAGGTTCTATTCTTTAAATTTGAATAAATGAATATATTGATAACAAAAGGTTGTATTTATATTCATTTTATAACCTAAAAGCAAATGTTAAAACGTATTATAGCCTACGTTAGTTCTTTTAACTTATATACAAAAAAAAAAAAAAAAAACTTGACAAGAGTTATATTGATTGAAGTTTTAAACAGAACCACAAAGTATAATCTACGCTAGGTTTTGTTTTAGTATTACAGTGATGGGTGAAATCAGCTGTTATATTATCTTGTTACTCACGTACGTACACTCGCTTTTATAGGAGTTGGTTGTTATTGCAGAAAAGATCAAACAGTATAACTTGAAACAATAATATTTAAAACTATTTCAAATTATAATCACTCTTCAACCGTCCAATCTTTATATAACATCTAAATTTAAATTAGTTTTCTAAACCCACCCTAAGTCCGCATTAATAACAAAAACTAAAAGTTAAAAAAGCCATCGCAGAGAAAACGTTTTACGGTAATATATGTTAGTGCCGTTGAATGGGGTGCAGAGTGTCGGCCTTAGTGCGCATGTACCAATTATTTGACTCCCTCAATTCTCAAGCTTCAGTTGTCGTCGACACCGAAACCCCGTCACACCTGGTGTTGTCGCCACGTCTACAGACACTCGAATAATTCTACTTACGCGATTGTTAAGATTACGTCTGAATCTGTGAATAAACTGCAAAGAAACGGTATTTTACTGTCTAAACTGAGAAATATTTTAGACAAACATTTCGCGTGCAGTGATTAGAGTGCGAGATAAAATAAGTGATAACAGCTGATAAGCATTGTTTGTTTGATTAGTGAAATACAAAAATGTATCCAATAAGGTCAGTTAAATATTAATTAATATTATATACAATACAGTAGATTAATTTTATAAGTGCAATGGAAAACAAAATTTAATAATAATTGACGCAGATAACACTACAATAAATTTACAATACATATGTTGTATTTAGTACATGGAATGTATAACTGTTGGTCACATTAACTCTTTCAGTCACCTTGTTCTATATCTAGGACGATACACATATTTTTTTTATATAAATATCTTATGAAATATCCATTTTTACAGTCATATGGTTGCATTCCTAAGATACCTAACTAAAGTTTTAACATGGTGAAATATTAACAACAAGAGTAATAAAAAAAGCTGTTGTGCCAAATTACAGTTTCTTAGAAAATTAAACTTTTTAAATCCTGTCAATTTCACAATTTTATCTCTGAAATATTATCTATTACATCTAACCTAAATATTTTTTACACAATAGAAAGAGTGTATTTTTACAACCATTTAGTTTAGAAATCATACAAATGTAATATGTATTATATAAATTGTATTAAAGTATCGTCCTATATATAGGACATTGTGACTACTTAGAGGTAGTTTAGACTTTAGACTCATGTTCTGTCTTGTGTAAGACTCTTGAAGGGTAAAGTAGCATTGTGTATTAGTAAAAAGATAATAGTTTTGTTAATTTTCACAAGAAATAATAAACTAGTCAATATTAGCAAAATCTCTATATAAAGCATATGTACGTATAATTTCAATACCGGTATAAGCACATGCAAGAACAATGTAAATGTAAGCACCATAGTGCAATTAAATAAAGGCTTTTTTAAATTAGATACAACTGTTCAAATGATTTCATTGGCTTTATAATTAATAATCAGTAATGTGTTTCCATAAAGTACTAGTCACATTGTCCTATATGTAGGACGGAATAAAAGTTACGTGTTAAACATTTTTCAAAATAATATCTAAATTGCATAATAAGCTACAGTGAAATAACTTTCTGCTGTTATTAGTAGAACGTTTGTCATAAATTATCACGAAATGTGAGAAGTCCAGCACCATTATCAAAATGTTAAACAAACTTGTCAAAAAAGGTGATTTTTTAGATTTTTTTTATAAAAAATCTTAATATGCATATTTTTTTAACACTTTTGGTTACCTACAGTTGTTATTGGAACTTCACTTAACAACTTTTTTATTATTTATTTTTACTATTTGTGCACTTTTTAAATACAAATTTAAACAAATTTGAATATTTAAAGGCTGGCTCAGTCACAAGGTCACAATATTTCCGATTGATAACACTGATAGTGTAATCCTAATTTTTTTTGAAAACCACCAAAAAGTATAGAAACATGTGTTTATCAAGGCTACCAATTTAAAAAATTTGTTTTTCATTATTTCATATTGCGTGACTGAAAGGGTTGTTATCTTCAAAGTTAAGTGTACACATATTTTTTAGTTCTTTTAACTGATATTTCAATGAACTCATACACTTGACTTAAAAAGTAAAAACATTTAAATTACTTTACTTTAGGTAAGTTTTTTAATAAGTAGTATGACCACATGATTTTAAATTCGTCCTTGGTTTTATTTCACTATATAAATACATTAATTCATAACGCAACTATCCAGTGTAAAATTTCTGGTTTCTTCGAGACTTTTGAAAATTGTTCACTTTTCGTTTCACTGTCTGACGTTTTTTTGTTTTGAATAAATAAAAACAACGTGCGACTATACCTTTAATCGAGAAAGACGTGTATGTACTTTACTCTTATTCTCTGAAATTATTTCACATATGTTTACTTTCTCCATCCTATACGTAGTATATGGAGAAAGTATTGTTTTCGTCCAAATTTTTGAACTTGAATTTTTAGTGGAATATCTGTTTTGGTGCAACCCGAACCTCATCACGCCTTTTCTTCAATTCTTTTACCAGCCTTAACGGCAACATACATTACCGTTTATTATTAGTTTGTTTTTTGTACAAATATTTACTGTTTCCATACGTTCAATGTTATTATAATAAATTTGTAGAATTAATTATGACACCGAAGCTAAGATGGTAAACACATTTAAATTTCCATTCATTGTAAATACATTCAATAAACATAAAATGTTCATTCATCAGTCTAGGCCTAACCTAAAATTATTTGTGTATGTTTAATGAATTTTACCTGTCTTAACGGCAACATGCATACAATAATTTTAGGTTAGGCCTAGACTGGACGAACCAAAATTTGATGTTTATTGAATGTATTCAGCTCTTGACGATAATATCTGAACTACGCCGGGCGGAACCGATCATTTCATAATTTAAATTGATGAACCAAAACACATGTTTCTTGAATGTATTTACATTCATTGCCATAGCAACCAATTTGATAACGCTTTTTCGTTACCCGTATTTTATATTTGTCATTGCCATAGCAACCAATTAATAACACTTGTTTTCGTTACGCATTCCATTTTATATTTGTTAACACCTACCGCAATCCGCGTTGGTTAACTTCGTTCCAATAATCTATAAACAGAATTAACTAATTGTCAAGGGAATATGTGCACTAAATTATAGGTTTATTGTTATTAACATAGTTGTAAGAGACAAATACAATAAAAAACATTTAGTTTCATGATTTTTGGTATCCAAATCACTTTATAAAATGAAACAATTACAGGTAATTACTATGAGTATTTTATCCGCTGTTTATTTCATGTGTGTGGAAGTTGAGTTCTACTCTTTTACGGTAGTTATTGGCCAGTTCTATCTTAATAATCGAGGGTTGTATCGTATAAGTAGTTGGATTGAAATGAAAGCTGATCATTTAATACATTATTGGGGTTGTGTCTGCATTCTTCAATAGTGTTCATTAATATTCCCTTTATGCAATAATAGGCTATGAAGATAAAGTGATAATATATACTTGAAAATGATATTACGATCTCGAAACGCGTCGTAAAATTAATAGTAATTTCATGTACTTATTTCAACAAAAATATTTTACATTTAAATGTTTTTTTTTTTTTTTGTAAAATGTTATAGATAGTACAGTTTGTTTCTTTTGAAATTCTTATTAGAAGTTGGACCATAATGTAAATGATGTAAGTAAAATCGTATTCAATTCCATGGCCAATAAAAGCTATAAATTCCGTTTTCCGCCAGTTTATTACTTGTAACTCTCGAATGAACATTAAAAATTACAAGTAAGGTTTTGAGGTGTATTTAACAACTATGAGTATATTCCATATTATTTCATATTATTTTGTTATATATTTAATAGAAACCAGCCTGTAACTAAATTAAAACTCAGATAATCTGGTCAAAGTGTTAAGCTTTAGATTTAAATCAGTTGTATTATTTATAATGGTCGCTTGTCCCGAGCGTCCGCAAAACCCCTATTTTTTCAATATTTTTAAAATTTTTCTATAGGATAGTATTTAAGGCTCGGCTCAATAAATTCAAAACGGCGTAGTTGGGTACCAATTTCAATGTTAAATAACCTAAACATACCTTGACTATTAAGCATATTTTTGTGTTATTTTTGTCAAAAAACGAAAGCTGTATTTTTTTTTTATGTAATATAGATTGTGGGCGTTGATTGCTAAGGTTTTTTACAATATCTCTTTTTGCAACTGAGTAAAAAATTTATAATTTTACTATTTATATCATACATTTATGAAAACAATAAAACGGGTTTTGAAAATGTATTCAGCAACCAACATCCGCATATGACAGACTTTCAAAATGAAACCAAATTTTTAAATTTATTCCACGAACAGAAGAAAATGGCTTATTCTGTAGCATTGCTCTTATGGGAATCAGATTCAATATGGCGGACAGGGTAGCCTCCCCTTAAATATAAAC
>JAGFPH010023052.1:0-12188 GCA_018207615.1 Philaenus spumarius
CAAAATATATTAGGAGTTAAAGACTTTTCCGAGAACACATTTAAAATATATTAAAAATACAAAAACTATAAAGTGAATAAGAAATGTGGAAGCTAAGTTAGTAAACTGATGTTTTAAAATGTTTATACTTAATTATTATTCAATTCTCAACTAATATATTTTACTTTCATGTTTGTTGCAATAATACAACAACATGTGAATAGTAGGCCTATCATATTTACAATCATAAAATATAAGATTTACGTAAATGCCTCGTGTCTAAGAACATAAGTTGAACATACCTGTTTAAAACTAGCACATAAAATATATCAGAAAAGTGTAGAAAATAGAATAAGATGGATAAAATTAAAACTTTAAAACCTTTCTGTATTTTGAATAGCAAGTGGTATTATTAAAACTGACAAATTTAAATTTTAAAATATTAAATGTGAGATTAAATTAGTCCTCAGTCCAAACCTGCAAAATCCTAAGCCAGAGGGAAGCATCCAATGTCATCGTCTTCATCATCAGAATCACTTTCACTCTCACTTTCACAATCGCCAGGACATAAGTTAATAATAAACTCCTGGACACTTTGATCATTTAACCCCTCACTATCCCAGTCTGCGTCCATGGCTTTCTTCACGTGCTGGACATATCTTGACCACAATTCTGGAGTGACCTGGTTCACTGCTTCTAAGAAAAGTTCTTTTACATCCTTCAGCTTATAGGTTTTGTTTCTGTCTTTGACAAACGACTTAATGAACGACCAAACCATCTCAATAGCATTGTACTGACAATGGTAAGGTGGGAGCCTAATCACTTTGAATCCTAATTCAGCGGCTTTGGAGTCAATTGAGTAAGTGGGGATCGGGGGCTTGTGTAACTTTACAAGTTGATAGAGTTCTGGCTTAAGCAGGTCTGTAGGGAATGGGATGTTCTTCTCTTGTAGCCATTGTGTCATAGTAGCTTTTGTCGAACTCGATGTTGGTGCTTTGTCTTTCTTCCTGGAGTGATATGGAGCGTTATCCATTACAATTGTACTAGCTGGAGGTATTGCTGGAATAAGGGTATTGAAAAACCCGTTTTCAAAAACTGCATGATCCATTTCCTCGTGATAATCACCGGTCTTTTTTACTCAAAAACAAGCGGAGAAGCGTTGATCCATCCATTCTGGCTTCCAGCATGACAGATGATTAATCTTTTCCCCTTTCCTAAGGGAGCTTTCAATGTCCCCTTAACTGAATCGTCGGTCCACCCTTTACCTTGGTGCACATTTTCGTTCAACCAAGTCTCGTCTAAAAACACAACTTTTTCAATGTTTACGTTTCGAATTTTCCTTAAGAACTGACACCTTAGCAAAGCCACTGTTGGTTTTTCCATTAAAACTCTCCTATGATTAAACTTCTTGTAAACAAATCCCAACCCTCTTATAATCTTATAAAGTGATGTCTTCCCGCCGTTGAACAATCCCGCATTTTTCAAAGAGCACTGAAGTTTTACAAGTGTCGGTACCTCTTGCCGCTCATAGTACTGCAGTATGTGCCATCGTATTGCCGACTTAGCGAACTCATCGAGGCCTGTCACTGATTTCCTTCGCTGTGGTCCTCCAGGGGTTTTTCTTGGCGTCGATATTTTGATTTTCTTAGGTGCGGAAACTTCACTGCCTTCGTTGTCTATTTCTTGGTCAGATAACGCGTCTTCTTCTCCGGGTTCTTCAGTTAACGCTAATTTCAGCTGACCGTTGATACGAGTGATTGTTCGTTTTGGAACATTACAGGCTGCTGAAACTCGTTCAAATACTTTCTTTACGTCTAACAAAGGTCCCATATTATTTTTTTCTAGATAAAAATACTGAATTACCGAAGCAACTACACTCCTAGCTTGCGAATGTAAAACTTCTTTAGGTTTCTTTGAAGACATCGCTGTTATACTGTATAGGCCAAACGCTTCCGTGCACAACACTACAACACCGACCACATTACTACGGAATAACAGCAACACTACTGATGTTAAAACTCCCCGACAGTCATGCATTTCACATCGGTGAGTCATAGTGCCGTTCCGGCGAAATTTGTTCAAAACAACCCTTAGTCATTTAGAAGAACTCTCCAAGAAATCACACTCATGAGTCATGCTAGTTTAGAAGTAATAGTTAATGTTTAAAGTTTACAGTGGTTGAATCGAATTATGGGGGCTAGGTTTTTATATTACGTTTATAAACTATCTATACTCTACCTAATAAAATAACTTGTCCCGAGCCTAAACCAAAATAATATTACTTCTTGTGTCGTTTTTATCTTAATATATAAAAGAAAAACGATAAAACCGTGCCAAGAATAGTAGGCATTCTTCCCGATGTCGTACCCCCATCAACCATATACTTGAAATGTTTGTATTGGCGTCTACTTTTCAGGAAAAATACGAAAACAGATGTATCTATTACCGGTTTCAAGATGGCGTCCAATAACAGAAAATTACACAAAGCAGCTTATTCACTTTATCTCTTTCATACAGGCTAAACGGTTTGTCCGATTCAAGTTCAGACGGAAAATCGTCACAGTCAGAAATTTAATTGTCTACAAGTTTCTAATTTACTGTTTTTCTCTATCTCCCACCGTTACTTCGTCAGACACGGAAACGGCAAACATATCACAGTGAAAAACATATTTCCCTAATGTAATGTTGTGTCTGTCCCGAGTAGTGTGTATACTTCCAGCTGTCGGACACCAATCAACCATATACTTTAAATGTTCGTATTGTTGTCTACTTTTCAGAACAAATCCGAAATCCACGATAACTATTACCAATTTCAAGATGGCGTCCAAAAATGGGATTTTAAGGTAATGCGAGATAAATTTACTACAACTTCCCTACCCATGGCGAGTAAATTTCACTTTTGATGAAAAATTGTTAGTCAGAAATTTAATTTAATTTAATGATATGGATGAAACAACAACGGTTGGTTTTAGATGGAGTTGGTGTAGATTTTGACAACTAAGTGCATATTATTACTAACAACAGTAGCGAAGCACGGGCATTCAGCTAGTATACATATATATTATCGTAATCATGTCGTATTTGGTATCATTTTCTTTGAAATTGTGCGGAGGTTACAAATATACCATTATCAGTTGTTAAAGTTTGAGTTTTGCGAAAATCGCAGTTACGTATTGGACGCCCTAGTCTATGAGTCATCTACCTGGCGGGCGGGACGGCTGCATTTGTGTGCGTGTGTGTGTAAGGGTCTCCTAATCCTTCAGGCGCCACGGCAAGGTGAACGGAGTATAAGTTCATTTGCACCAATCACCTGATTGATACCCTTACGGTTCCTAGGGTTCACTAATGCTTCAAATAAAACATAAAATATCAAAAATGCTTTAAAATTACAAAAAACAAAAAACAAATGGATTTATTTACATGAGATATGACTACAATTCTATTTACAAACGATGTTCAATATGCACACCGCCAAGTCGATTGCACATCGTGAACCTAGTTGTCATGGATTGCCGGACAGCTTCAAATTCATTCTTCTCCTGTATGACCGCAAACGCCTCTACAATTCTACCGATCAGGTCCAGTTCATTTTCCACAGGTGTTGAATACACAAGTTCCTTCAATCTCCTCCAAACATAGAAATCTAGGGAAGTAAGATCAGGTGATCGCGGAGGCCACGACACCGGTCCCCTGCGACCAATCCGCTGCAATATCTTAAAATGGATTTTTCTCCATTATTTATGAACCGATTTCCGTAAATTTGGTGTCATTAGATTTGAAATTAAATTCTATAAATAAAACGTTATAAATGTAATTTTTTTACTATGAGCGGTTTTTAAGATATTTACGTTTGAAATTTTTAGGCAGCCGCCATTTTGAAATTAATGATTGTAGAAAAATATATTTTTTTCTGTAATTAGGTCTTTAGGTAATAAAGCTAAATACCAAATTTCATTTAATTATACCTAGCCGTTCTCGTATTAAAATTTCCTATGTGAAAAAGACAAAACGGCGGCTATACGAGTAACTTTTGAGTTTTCGAAATTTGAATATGATATTTTGGCTTGACTATGGTCTAGGAATAATACCTGAAAAGGTCGGTAGAGAGTTCAGAGACACTCTGTATATTATGTGTTCGCACTTTAACGGCAGCATTTTACGTCCGATTTGGTCGAAATGTGGTACAAGTGATGGTTTTAGTTTAGAATTAGTTTTGAATAGCTTTATTCGAGGGAAAATTACGAACAAAAGCGTTTGTAATAAATTTCATATATGTCACATTAAAATATGTTTCCAGTATTAAAGAAAAATTAAGTTGCATCATTTTATAATAAACCGCACCAATTGCAGTAATAAATATGATTTTGTTCGAGGGACGCAATGTATAAAGTTAGGCCAAAGCCACAAAACTTGTTTTTATTGCGTGCACATTTCCGAGTTGAGAGAACGAAGGCTCAAGGCTTAATGGAGTTACGTTATAGTTTAAGTGTTGGAAATATTTCACAAAACAACCATAAATAGACCGTAAATGAAATATTATATGATTTCTCCCCTCACAAAACAATAAGTGGCGCCAACCGTAAACTTGTGAACGTCTGTTGGATCCTGCAATACCTATATCGGGGTTAAACTTGGTATAAAGAAAGAGAAATAAGTAATATCTATGTTCAATGTGTTTACAAAGATACAATCTATTAAATGTTTTTGTAATATATTAGTAGCGAACACATTGTAACGGTTGTACAAATTATAGATGTGATATATTACATTTATGTTTTATAAAATTAAATTTTTTAAGTTAACGCATTTTTAAATAGTAGATAAATTAATATATAATTCAAATACTTTATTTTACATTAATAAAACAGTTAATTTATTATGTAAAATAGTTACTTTTTACATACAGAAAACGTATACAACAGCAATCAGGGTTGTCAGCTGTTCTACAGCCTTCGCTTGTCATGCCAGATCAAAATTAGTTTCTGTATTATTCACTACTTGTTTAACTGCCATAAAAATAATAATATGACGACTTGATTCTCTATAAACTTCTTCATTATTTATTCTGACATTTCTATAATTATTATGAAACGAAGACAATGTGTGTCAGCTGTTTTGACCAAGAAAGACATGTATGTATAAAAACTCTTATTCACTGAAACTATTTCACATAATTTTATAGTTAAAAAGCAAAATTGAAACCACAATAGATTTACTTTATTGCAATGCAAATTCTTTCGCTCACCTCAGTTTTTTAGATAATTTTATTATAGATTTGATATTGTAGCGAATATTATATTGTAAATTTAGTAATACTTGTAAATAATACAATCAATTAATTTTTTGAGAGGATTGTAATATTAGTTTTTTAATTACAGAAGTTTTTACTATTATTTATTTAATTTTGTATTGGTTTGCTTTTTTAACATAGTGAAGTATTCTAATCGTCCTAATATTTTGTAAATTTATGTTATATATTGTAAGGGTTATGTTAAGAGAGTATTTTAAAGTTCAAATATCGGCCTAAGTAAAGGTCGTAATTCATTCATTTATTCATCCCATCATTAGTTTATTCATTCAATCATTCATTTATTCATTCAAACTCATTCAAACTCATTAACTCATGCATTTATTAATGCAATCTTTCATTGGGACGAAATGGTTGAACGTGTTAAAAGTGGTTTGACGTCATTCGCGGTCCTGAGTCAAATTTACATACTACTATTTGCAACACCTGAACATATAAACACATCAAAAGACACCTCACATACAATAAACTATTTATTACTACTTCAACTTCATTTCACTTGAAATGTTTGTTTCAAGTCAACGTGATAAAATTTGTACAAAAACTGCTTAAACAAATAACTGGCGCCTTGGAACTCATAAAAGTACATAGAAGTTTACTAAAAGCATTTACTTTGTTCTGCGTTGTGTTGTAATGTTTTGGTGTTTTACAATTATTAAAGTTGTGAGCTAATTTTAAGATTTGAAATACAGTAGTTTTATCTCTACTATTAATTATGTTTTCCTACAGCTGTTTAATAACTACAACACACTCACAGTAGTGCGCAAACTAAACTACATGTGTTCAGCGTCAAATAATTATACCTCTTTGTTTTACTTTACCGCAAGGCTAAACAGATGGAGTGCGGTAAAGTAACACTTTTGCACTCTAGCTGTTTACTTTGCGTACTGTGCTCAAAGTAAACAGCTGATGTAGTCTACGTTCTGCAAATTTTTATTGTTATTTAACTAACCTCTGTAAAACAGATTTAAAAAAAACTAAAACACTAATTTAAAATATAGCTGTAGGAAAAACGTTGTGTGTACCACGGGTGCAAAGTTTAATTTGTCACACTCGATGTCAGCTGTTTATCTCGTGGGACAAACTCAAATTTGCACAATAGCTTTTGGTTTTAATATACGTTTATTATCATAGCGTGATCTACTGTACGCCATGTATTGATGACCAAATCGGTTTATCACATAAAAATAAAATAAATAAAATGTAATCCCTTCATTATAAAACAGGAAAACAATTTTTCAATTTACATTGGTTGTTTAATACATTATATTACGTGTTGAAAGTAAAATAAAACATTTTTGATATTTACATGTAAATACATTTGTATTTATGATCATATTCCAGGTAATGTTACATGGAAGCGAAGTATTTTTTGCAGAATTTTCAATGAAATTTTCAATAAAACATACGACAGTATGTTATGTACACACATTAAACTTATATCACCCCTCTGTTCGAGTCGGTGCTTAAACAAATAAATTTACATTATTTGTAAAAAATACCTTATTTAGTTTGCATAAAAATATATGCTTATACGTTTTGTACTGTATAGATTATTTTAACTTGGTCTTTGGGACCAGAAATAAAAAGCTTAATTTAGTATTTTTATTAGTAATCCTCCATGAAAAATCACAGGCAGATTAATTAGATATACTACATATCAGAAATACATAATTTAAAAAAAAATACAATTTAACAACTACAGTCTTTATCTAGGTCTACCTACTGAAGGAGATTTTTTAAGTCATACTTCTTTGCGCCCATTGTAATCGGGATGGGGTGTCGGTCGAGAAACCGCGTCACGCGTTAGGCGTAAAATCCGGAAAGTGCCTTTTATACCCTTTCTCTACAAGAGATACCTCAAGAGTCTCGGTGGGTGAGTGGTTAACGCACTCGACTTACACGCTAGAATCCCTGGTTCGGTCCCCGGCTGGGAAATTTTTTTCCAACATTATAGGAAAGTAATACGAATATACGAATGGCCAAAGAAGTATAACTTCCACTGTCTGGTCCGACGCAGAGCCAATTTTTTAACTCAGTAAATGTGTACAATATAATTTATAAGGATTATACAACGG
The DNA here is from genome assembly GCA_018207615.1 of Philaenus spumarius. Classification (NCBI taxonomy): domain Eukaryota; kingdom Metazoa; phylum Arthropoda; class Insecta; order Hemiptera; family Aphrophoridae; genus Philaenus; species Philaenus spumarius. Next base: position 7,366 of record JAGFPH010023052.1, read on the forward strand.
TAGGCATATTTGTTAAAATGTTGTTTTCATATTCAATATTTATCTAAATATAGATAGATCAAATGAATTAGAAGTTATTAATATTATAATGATGAAATTAATAATCGACGATGTACGAATATGTCCGAAGTTAAACGAATAGGTTCTATTCTTTAAATTTGAATAAATGAATATATTGATAACAAAAGGTTGTATTTATATTCATTTTATAACCTAAAAGCAAATGTTAAAACGTATTATAGCCTACGTTAGTTCTTTTAACTTATATACAAAAAAAAAAAAAAAAAACTTGACAAGAGTTATATTGATTGAAGTTTTAAACAGAACCACAAAGTATAATCTACGCTAGGTTTTGTTTTAGTATTACAGTGATGGGTGAAATCAGCTGTTATATTATCTTGTTACTCACGTACGTACACTCGCTTTTATAGGAGTTGGTTGTTATTGCAGAAAAGATCAAACAGTATAACTTGAAACAATAATATTTAAAACTATTTCAAATTATAATCACTCTTCAACCGTCCAATCTTTATATAACATCTAAATTTAAATTAGTTTTCTAAACCCACCCTAAGTCCGCATTAATAACAAAAACTAAAAGTTAAAAAAGCCATCGCAGAGAAAACGTTTTACGGTAATATATGTTAGTGCCGTTGAATGGGGTGCAGAGTGTCGGCCTTAGTGCGCATGTACCAATTATTTGACTCCCTCAATTCTCAAGCTTCAGTTGTCGTCGACACCGAAACCCCGTCACACCTGGTGTTGTCGCCACGTCTACAGACACTCGAATAATTCTACTTACGCGATTGTTAAGATTACGTCTGAATCTGTGAATAAACTGCAAAGAAACGGTATTTTACTGTCTAAACTGAGAAATATTTTAGACAAACATTTCGCGTGCAGTGATTAGAGTGCGAGATAAAATAAGTGATAACAGCTGATAAGCATTGTTTGTTTGATTAGTGAAATACAAAAATGTATCCAATAAGGTCAGTTAAATATTAATTAATATTATATACAATACAGTAGATTAATTTTATAAGTGCAATGGAAAACAAAATTTAATAATAATTGACGCAGATAACACTACAATAAATTTACAATACATATGTTGTATTTAGTACATGGAATGTATAACTGTTGGTCACATTAACTCTTTCAGTCACCTTGTTCTATATCTAGGACGATACACATATTTTTTTTATATAAATATCTTATGAAATATCCATTTTTACAGTCATATGGTTGCATTCCTAAGATACCTAACTAAAGTTTTAACATGGTGAAATATTAACAACAAGAGTAATAAAAAAAGCTGTTGTGCCAAATTACAGTTTCTTAGAAAATTAAACTTTTTAAATCCTGTCAATTTCACAATTTTATCTCTGAAATATTATCTATTACATCTAACCTAAATATTTTTTACACAATAGAAAGAGTGTATTTTTACAACCATTTAGTTTAGAAATCATACAAATGTAATATGTATTATATAAATTGTATTAAAGTATCGTCCTATATATAGGACATTGTGACTACTTAGAGGTAGTTTAGACTTTAGACTCATGTTCTGTCTTGTGTAAGACTCTTGAAGGGTAAAGTAGCATTGTGTATTAGTAAAAAGATAATAGTTTTGTTAATTTTCACAAGAAATAATAAACTAGTCAATATTAGCAAAATCTCTATATAAAGCATATGTACGTATAATTTCAATACCGGTATAAGCACATGCAAGAACAATGTAAATGTAAGCACCATAGTGCAATTAAATAAAGGCTTTTTTAAATTAGATACAACTGTTCAAATGATTTCATTGGCTTTATAATTAATAATCAGTAATGTGTTTCCATAAAGTACTAGTCACATTGTCCTATATGTAGGACGGAATAAAAGTTACGTGTTAAACATTTTTCAAAATAATATCTAAATTGCATAATAAGCTACAGTGAAATAACTTTCTGCTGTTATTAGTAGAACGTTTGTCATAAATTATCACGAAATGTGAGAAGTCCAGCACCATTATCAAAATGTTAAACAAACTTGTCAAAAAAGGTGATTTTTTAGATTTTTTTTATAAAAAATCTTAATATGCATATTTTTTTAACACTTTTGGTTACCTACAGTTGTTATTGGAACTTCACTTAACAACTTTTTTATTATTTATTTTTACTATTTGTGCACTTTTTAAATACAAATTTAAACAAATTTGAATATTTAAAGGCTGGCTCAGTCACAAGGTCACAATATTTCCGATTGATAACACTGATAGTGTAATCCTAATTTTTTTTGAAAACCACCAAAAAGTATAGAAACATGTGTTTATCAAGGCTACCAATTTAAAAAATTTGTTTTTCATTATTTCATATTGCGTGACTGAAAGGGTTGTTATCTTCAAAGTTAAGTGTACACATATTTTTTAGTTCTTTTAACTGATATTTCAATGAACTCATACACTTGACTTAAAAAGTAAAAACATTTAAATTACTTTACTTTAGGTAAGTTTTTTAATAAGTAGTATGACCACATGATTTTAAATTCGTCCTTGGTTTTATTTCACTATATAAATACATTAATTCATAACGCAACTATCCAGTGTAAAATTTCTGGTTTCTTCGAGACTTTTGAAAATTGTTCACTTTTCGTTTCACTGTCTGACGTTTTTTTGTTTTGAATAAATAAAAACAACGTGCGACTATACCTTTAATCGAGAAAGACGTGTATGTACTTTACTCTTATTCTCTGAAATTATTTCACATATGTTTACTTTCTCCATCCTATACGTAGTATATGGAGAAAGTATTGTTTTCGTCCAAATTTTTGAACTTGAATTTTTAGTGGAATATCTGTTTTGGTGCAACCCGAACCTCATCACGCCTTTTCTTCAATTCTTTTACCAGCCTTAACGGCAACATACATTACCGTTTATTATTAGTTTGTTTTTTGTACAAATATTTACTGTTTCCATACGTTCAATGTTATTATAATAAATTTGTAGAATTAATTATGACACCGAAGCTAAGATGGTAAACACATTTAAATTTCCATTCATTGTAAATACATTCAATAAACATAAAATGTTCATTCATCAGTCTAGGCCTAACCTAAAATTATTTGTGTATGTTTAATGAATTTTACCTGTCTTAACGGCAACATGCATACAATAATTTTAGGTTAGGCCTAGACTGGACGAACCAAAATTTGATGTTTATTGAATGTATTCAGCTCTTGACGATAATATCTGAACTACGCCGGGCGGAAACGATCATTTCATAATTTAAATTGATGAACCAAAACACATGTTTCTTGAATGTATTTACATTCATTGCCATAGCAACCAATTTGATAACGCTTTTTCGTTACCCGTATTTTATATTTGTCATTGCCATAGCAACCAATTAATAACACTTGTTTTCGTTACGCATTCCATTTTATATTTGTTAACACCTACCGCAATCCGCGTTGGTTAACTTCGTTCCAATAATCTATAAACAGAATTAACTAATTGTCAAGGGAATATGTGCACTAAATTATAGGTTTATTGTTATTAACATAGTTGTAAGAGACAAATACAATAAAAAACATTTAGTTTCATGATTTTTGGTATCCAAATCACTTTATAAAATGAAACAATTACAGGTAATTACTATGAGTATTTTATCCGCTGTTTATTTCATGTGTGTGGAAGTTGAGTTCTACTCTTTTACGGTAGTTATTGGCCAGTTCTATCTTAATAATCGAGGGTTGTATCGTATAAGTAGTTGGATTGAAATGAAAGCTGATCATTTAATACATTATTGGGGTTGTGTCTGCATTCTTCAATAGTGTTCATTAATATTCCCTTTATGCAATAATAGGCTATGAAGATAAAGTGATAATATATACTTGAAAATGATATTACGATCTCGAAACGCGTCGTAAAATTAATAGTAATTTCATGTACTTATTTCAACAAAAATATTTTACATTTAAATGTTTTTTTTTTTTTTTGTAAAATGTTATAGATAGTACAGTTTGTTTCTTTTGAAATTCTTATTAGAAGTTGGACCATAATGTAAATGATGTAAGTAAAATCGTATTCAATTCCATGGCCAATAAAAGCTATAAATTCCGTTTTCCGCCAGTTTATTACTTGTAACTCTCGAATGAACATTAAAAATTACAAGTAAGGTTTTGAGGTGTATTTAACAACTATGAGTATATTCCATATTATTTCATATTATTTTGTTATATATTTAATAGAAACCAGCCTGTAACTAAATTAAAACTCAGATAATCTGGTCAAAGTGTTAAGCTTTAGATTTAAATCAGTTGTATTATTTATAATGGTCGCTTGTCCCGAGCGTCCGCAAAACCCCTATTTTTTCAATATTTTTAAAATTTTTCTATAGGATAGTATTTAAGGCTCGGCTCAATAAATTCAAAACGGCGTAGTTGGGTACCAATTTCAATGTTAAATAACCTAAACATACCTTGACTATTAAGCATATTTTTGTGTTATTTTTGTCAAAAAACGAAAGCTGTATTTTTTTTTTATGTAATATAGATTGTGGGCGTTGATTGCTAAGGTTTTTTACAATATCTCTTTTTGCAACTGAGTAAAAAATTTATAATTTTACTATTTATATCATACATTTATGAAAACAATAAAACGGGTTTTGAAAATGTATTCAGCAACCAACATCCGCATATGACAGACTTTCAAAATGAAACCAAATTTTTAAATTTATTCCACGAACAGAAGAAAATGGCTTATTCTGTAGCATTGCTCTTATGGGAATCAGATTCAATATGGCGGACAGGGTAGCCTCCCCTTAAATATAAAC